>CM067842.1:829206422-829501422 GCA_034509565.1 Triticum monococcum
AAATGGTCTTGCCAGAGCCACGGACCAGTATGTAAAGGATATACGGGTAGGAAAATCTGACGATTATATATATATCAGTAGCCCATGAGACTTGAAATAGTTGACACAACTGATTGAAGGATCATTATTTGTGCAGGTTCTTTCAGAGAAGAATACCCACTTGTCTCAAGAGCTGGAAGAGTGCAAAGCCCAGCTACAGGCCGCGGTGGCCGCGTTGAAGGAGTCCGAGAAGGCCCCCTCTGGTAACAGTTGCTTCCATTGCAAAGAATTACAGGTACCAGATAGTATGCGGCATGCATGCAAATCTAAAAGTAGATGATGCAAATGACCCCGGAGTGAATCCGGAGGCCGTGCGGGAGGATGCGCAATGTGCTAACCGATAGCTAAATGCTGGCGAGCGCGTGCTTACGCGGGTCAGGCAGGAGAAAAATAATCTCCAGGACGCCAATATCCGGCTGGACGTGGAACTAAAAGACGTCCGAGCCCAGCTTGCGGACTCCGTGAAGGAGAATAAGCGGCTTCGACGCGGCATTTTTAGTAAGTGCTTGAATGAACTTTTGAAGGAGTTCGGCGAAGAAGCCGGCTAACAGAGTTATGTCTGCAGGTATGCTGACGGGTCATCCTGTGGAGGAGATGCCCGGGTCTGCGGGTGATCTTCTACCAAATCTCTCACAACTGCACAAACAAGTTTGGCAGGTGATGCAGGGTATTGCCCAAGCCTTGTGGCCATCCGCGTCCCCGCCAGAAGGCATGGGGGAGCTTATAGAGAAGCTCAAGGGAGCGCGGCGGCACTTCCGATTATGGAAGATATCAGCCTGCCAACAAGGTGCAAGGGAAGCCTGGGCTATGGTGAAGACGCGATATACCAAAGCTGATCCAAACCACATGGCCGAGGTCGGACCAGTGGGGCCTGATGGGAAAGGGATCCCTGTCAGTTTGGTGTATGACCAAGTAGAATTAGCCGCAAAGTATTCCCAACAGGATTGTAGGCTAGACAGCCTGTTGGATGGTATAGAAGAAGAATTTAATCAGTCTTAGTGACAGTGTAGTTCAAGTGACATATATAATGTCCCTAGCTGGATTGTAAATCATTTGTCATGGCGGACCTTTTCGCTTCGACCTCTGGACCCGATAGTCTGGAGTGTAAAAGAATACCGCTCGGTTATGTAAAAACCGGGGTATGCATGGAAACTAGGCGTAGGGGTCATAAGTGCTTGAACAGACAAGTACCCAACTAGCTATGTTATATTACATGGGTAGTAAGAAACATCTTCGAGGGAGAATAGTTCCGTTAAGGGCTTCTTTCCCTGGGTACGCATGCCCTAATGTGCATGTCCGAACTACGAAAAGAGACATAGGCTATAAACATCTAGGGGCATGTGTCAAATAAAATAAAAGTCATCTTTTGTTCACCGACCGAATATTCCCTTAAGAACGCTAGCTTTCGGCTTCACCCAGTCTGAGGTACACATCCGGCTGACCCGGCAGTAACAATCACAGAGGTGCTCCCCTTATGCCCTAGCCGAATTAACGAGAACGTAGGGCATAAATACAAGAGCCAGGCAACCCAGCTTGGCCAAAACTTAAGTCATATCGATGCATATAATGGCAAAAAAGGTACATGTGGAAGAATAACACATGTATGGGGCATAAAGCCCAGAAAATAGTTATATTAAGCTTCTGTATAAGAAGCCCCCAGGTACAATGAGCGTGGTTAGCACATCAAGATTGTGTAACCAAGACACAAGTTTAGCCTTTTAAGGCCTTGAGGAGAATAAAAAGAGAGAAAGAGAGAGAAGACAGATAATTGATATGCAAAAAATTGACGGAGGTAAGGAGACGAACATAGAGTCCGGCACTAGGCGTAGAATCTTCGGAGTGTGGCTGCGTTCCATGGGTTTGGCTCGAGTCGATTGTCCGATGCATGCCGCAGACGGTACGCTCCACCGGTCAGAACCTAGTCAATAATGAAGGGACCTTACCATTTGGGCTTGAGCTTGTTCTTTTTCTTCCTCGGCAGGCGTAGAACTAGTTCGCCAACGTTATAGGTTTTGGCCTGTACTTCTCTGCTTCGATACCTTCGAGCCTATTGCTGGTAGAATGCGGAACGGGCTTTTGCCACGTTGCACTCCTCCTCCAGGGCGTCCAAACTATCCTACCAATCGAGCTGGGCCTCTTTTTCTTCGTACATGCGCACTCGAGGTGAGTCATGAATTATGTCGCAAGGTAGAGCCGCCTCTGCGCCGTACACCATAAAAACGGTGTGTATCCAGTAGTGCGATTTGGCATGGTCCGCTGCCCCCATAGTACGGAGTCGAGATCCTCTACCTAGTGCGTATTTGATTCCTTTAAGGACCGCACTAATCTGGGTTTGATGCCGCTCATGATAATACCATTTGCTCGCTCGACTTGACCGTTAGTTTGCGGGTGATAGACAGAAGCATAATCGAGCTTGATGCCCATGTTGCTGCACCAAAGTTTTACCTCGTCGGCTGTAAAGTTCGTGCCATTGTCGGTAATGATGCTGTGGGGGATGCCATAACGGTGTACAACCCTAGATATGAAGTCTATCACCGGTCCGGATTCAGCCGTTTTGACAGGTTTGGCTTCTATCCATTTGGTGAATTTATCAACCATGACCAGCAAGTATTTTTTCTTATGGGTTCCCCCTTTAAGGGCTCCAACCATATCAAGCCCCCAGAATGCAAAGGGCCAAGTAATGGGGATTTTTGGAGAGCGGTAGGCGGCATATGGCTTTGGTTTGCAAAAAGCTGGCAACCGACGCAATGTTGGACCAGATGCTGTGCATCTTCTCGGGCGGTTGGCCAATAGAAACATGTATGGAAGGCCTTGCTTACAAGGGCCCGGGCTGCGGTGTGATGGCCGCCAAGTCCAGCATGGATTTCTGCCAAAAGCTTCCACCCTTCCTCTTCGGAGATGCACCTTTGAAAGACTCCGGTAGTGCTTTTCGTATAAAGCTCTCCTTCGTGGACCTTGTAGGCTTTAGATCGCCGCACTATGCAGCATGCCTCATTTTGGTCCTCGGGTAGTTCCTGCCTGGTTAGGTAGGCTAGGAATGGTTCTGTCCATGGGGCGATGACGGCCATTATCACGTGGACTGAAGGTGTTATTTCGACGGCAGTGCCTCCGATTGTGTCAGAGTGTTCGGTATTTGAAGTTGTGGCCGGGTCCGGATTATTGCTACCGGTGTCCCCTTCCCATACCACGGATGGCTTAAAAAAATTTCCAGGAAGATGTTAGGTGGGACAGGGTCACGCTTAGCGCCGATACGGGCGAGGATATCCGTCGCCTGATTGTTTTCCCGAGCCACATGGTGGAATTCAAGCCCCTCGAACCAGGCAGACATTTTGAGGACGGCGTTGCGATATGCCGCCATTTTCTGATCCCTGGCATCGAAGTCTCCATTTATTTGGGATATTGCAAGGTTCGAGCCCCCACGCACCTCCAGGCGTTGAATGTCCATGGAAACTGCCATCCGGAGACCGTGTAATAGGGCCTCGTATTCGGCTACATTATTGGAGTCTGTGTATAGTATTTGGAGTATGTATTGCACTGTATCTCCTATGGGGGACGTCAGGACGACGCCAGCCCCCAGACCTGTCAGCATTTTAGAGCCGTCGAAGTGCATGATCCAATTGGAGTATGCGCCGTACTCTTTAGGGAGTTCGTCTTCTGTCCATTCGGCGACGAAATCGGCCAGTACTTGCGACTTAATGGCTTGCCTTGGTTTATATGTTATGTCAAACGGGAGGAGCTCGATAGCCCATTTGGCAATCCGGCCCGTGGCATCGCGGTTGTTTATTATGTCCTTGAGTGGTACTTCTGAAGCCACCGTAATTGAACACTCTTGAAAGTAGTGTCATAATTTCCAGGATGCCATGAATACCGCGTATGCTATCTTTTGATAATGTGGGTACCGTGATTTGCATGGAGTGAGGACATTGGATACATAATATACCGGCTTTTGAAGTGGGAATTTATGTCCGATCGTCTCCTGTTCGACGACGAGCACTGCACTTACAACTTGGTGAGGTGCCGCTATATATAACATCATTGGTTCATCGACATTTGGCACGGCCAAGATTGGGTTGGTGGCCAAGATGGCTTTTAATTCTTCCAATTCGGCCGTGGTTGCATCCGTTCACTCGAAGTGTTCGGTGCACCGAAGAAGGCGATAGAGGGGGAGTGCCTTTTCTCCTAATCGGGAGATAAAGCGGCTTAAGGCCGCCACACATCCAGTTAACTTCTGGATTTTTTTAAGGTCAGTTGGGATAGCCAACTGTGACAGAGCCCAGATCTTAGCCGGATTTGCTTCTATTCCTCTACTGGAGACGATAAAGCCCAGGAGCTTTCCGGTGGGTACGCCAAAAACACATTTTTCTGGATTGAGCTTGATGTCATATGTTCGGAGATTGTCGAACGTGAGCCTCAAGTCATCTATTAAGGAGTCGACGTGTCTGGTTTTAACGACCACATTGTCGACGTATGCCTCCACTGTTTTGCCGATCTGCTTTTCTAGACATGTTTGAATCATGCGCTAATACGTTGCGCCGACATTTTTGAGCCTGAAGGGCATTGTGTTAAAACAGAAGGGGCCGTATGGAGTGATAAATGCCGTTGCGGCTTGATCGGATTCCGCCATCTTAATTTGGTGGTAACCAGAGTATGCATCAAGGAAGCACAATGAGTCGTGTCCTGCGGTAGCGTCAATAATTTGATCAATGCGAGGGAGGGGGAAGGGATCCTTTGGTCAAGCCTTATTAAGGTCCTTGAAGTCGACGCATAGGCGCCAGGATTTGTCCTTCTTTGGTACCATCACCAGGTTTGCTAGCTAGTCCGGATGCTTTATTTCTCTAATGAATCCGGCCTCCAGTAACTTGGCCAGCTCCTCTCCCATGGCTTGCCGCTTAGGTTCAGAGAAACGTCGAAGAGTCTGCTTGACCGACTTGAATCCCTTTAGAATGTTAAGGCTATGCTCGGCCAGCCTGCGTGGGATTCCTGGCATGTATGAAGGATGCTAGGCGAATTTGTCCCAATTCTCGCGCAGGAACTCTCGTAGTGCGGCGTCTACAACGGGGTTTAACTATGCCCCGGTGGATGCTGTTTTTGTGGGGTCCGTTGGATGGACTTGGTATTTGACTATTTCATTCGCTGGTTTAAAAGAAGTGCACTTGGATCGTTTGTCTAGTCTCACGTCGTCCCTGTCCACTTTAGAGCGCAGCGCAGTTAATTCCTCCGCCACAAGGGCTTCGGATAATGCCTCGAGGGCCAGTGCGGCTGTTTTGTTCTCGGCGCGGAGTGCTATGTCCGGATCACTAGCTAGAGTGATGATTCCATTGGGCTCGGGCATCTTGAGCTTCATGTACCTGTAATGGGGTATGGCTTGGAAGATCATGAATGCCTCCCGCCCTAGAAGAGCATGGAATGTAATTTCTTCAGACCTGTAATTTTCTGGAGTGCCGAATACCACATCTAGTGTGATTTTCCCAGCGCAACGTGCCTCCCGACTAGGGATGATTCCTCAGAAGGTCGTGCTTCTTTGCTCAACGCGGTTTCTGTCTATTTCCATTTTTTGAAGGGTCTCCTCATAAATGAGGTTTAATCCGCTGCCGCCGTCCTTGAGCACTTTAGTGAGCCGAAAGTCATCCACAATTGGACTGAGGACCAAGGCAGCTGGTGCTCGGGCTGTTCGGAATTTAGGTTCGTTGCTGGCATTGAAGGTGATGGTCGTGTCACTCCATGGATTTATTGCTGCCATGTGGCAGACTTTGGCAAGGCTGCGGAGTGCTCGCTTACGCCTGTTATTTGAGGCGAAGGTCTCGAAGACTATCAATATTGTATTGTTATCAATGGGATGGTGCTCTGAGGTGTTTTGGATGAGGAGATCTTCACCGCTCTTGGCCACCTGCCGGAGTACCCAACATGCTCTAAGGTTGTGTGTTGGTATGGTATCCGCTATACTATGAATTTTGCAGGGCCCGTTAAGCCATCCCTCCAATACGGTTCCACGCCCTGTAGTGGGCTGTTTCTTCTTTGTAATTGAGTTGGGCGACTTATAAGAGTGCACCCTTTTAGTTCGGACTGGGGGTTTTGTCAGAGCTGGATTATCCCAAAAATTTGTTTGGGTTTTCCAGGCGCTTTCCATCGCACAGTACTTCCGTACTATGGCCACCAAGTCAGCGAAGTGTGTTATGTCACAACAACTTATGGCATTGAGGATTCCCTTGTCCGTGCAATTGTTGCAAAAGAACGAAATTGCGTCTTCCTCGTGACAGTCCTTGACCTTGTTCATTACAAGGAGGAATCTGGCCCAATAGTGATGTACTGTCTCTTGGGGCTCTTGCCTAATGTGGGAAAGATCGTTTGTATCTGGGTGGGTGGGTGGATTTAAGTCCAGACCTTGACCCAATCTGAGACCCCGGGGCAGGGGAGTTTCCGATCTTGGAAGTTCGGGCTCCGGGATGTTGCCCCGCGGGTTCGGCATGCAGCCTGATTCTAGGTTCAGGGTTAGGGCGATGTCTTCCCGTGGGCGGGTATCTGGCTCGGAGAGCTCTGGAATCCGGACATAGTTTGTCCTCAAGATAGAGGGAGAATCTCCGCATTGCTCCTCCACCACCGCTATATGATGGGTGACTGGCGGAGAGTTAATCTCCCTTTGGTCGGTTTAAGCCCAATCCGATCGTAGTCCGTAGCGACTCCCAGAGCGGCGATGTGATCCAAGAGCTCATTCAAATAGGAGAGCTCCATTGGATCCATCTTCTCGGTGAATTTCGAGCCGATGTGGAGGCTATTTTCGATGACCCGAGAAGTCATCGTCGGCATAGCAGCCGAGCGGGCGGTCATGACGAAGCCGCCTAGTCGGCGAGTTTGGCCTACAGCCAGGGCTCCCCCCAGAGGTGATGTTGTCCTTGACAATGAGACAAGCCATCCCTCCTTATGATGACGACACAGTGGAACTCTCAATGAAAGCACCAATGTCGGTGTCAAAACCGGCGGATCTCGGGTAGGGGGTCCGGAACTGTGCGTCTAAGGCGGATGGTAACAGGAGGCAGGGGACACAATATTTACCCAGGTTCGGCACCTCTTGATGGAGGTAATACCCTACGTCCTGCTTGATTGTTCTTGATGATATGAGTATTACAAGATTTGATCTACCACGAGATGGTAGAGGCTAAACCCTAGAAGCTAGCCTATGGTATGATTATATGTTGTCCTACGGACTAAACCCTCCGGTTTATATAGACACCGGAGGGGGCTAGGGTTACACAGAGTTGGTTACAAGGGAGGAGATCTACATATCCGTATTGCCGAGATTGCCTTCCACACCAAGGAGAGTCCCATCCAGACACGGGACAAAGTCTTCAATCTTGTATCTTCATAGTCCAACAGTCCAACCAAAGGATATAGTCCGGCTGTCCGGAGACCCCCTAATCCAGGACTCCCTCAATAAGCCTTGCAAGCATTGTAACTAATGAGTTACTTGCGGGATTATGTATCATGGAACGAGTAAAGAGACTTGCTGGTAACGAGATTGAACTAGGTATTGAGATACCGACGATCGAATCTCGGGCA
Source organism: Triticum monococcum (assembly GCA_034509565.1). Classification (NCBI taxonomy): domain Eukaryota; kingdom Viridiplantae; phylum Streptophyta; class Magnoliopsida; order Poales; family Poaceae; genus Triticum; species Triticum monococcum. The sequence continues at coordinate 829,214,016 of CM067842.1, forward strand.
AGTAACATGCCGATGACAAAGGGAACAACGTATGTTGTTATGCGGTTTGACCGATAAATATCTTTGTAGAATATGTGGGCGCCAATATGAGCATCCAGGTTCCGCTATTGGTTATTGACCGGAGACGTGTCTCGGTCATGTCTACATAGTTCTTGAACCTGTAGGGTCCGCACGCTTAAAGTTCGGTGATGATCGGTATTATGAGTTTATGTGTTTTGATGTACTAAAGGTAGTTCGGCGTCCCGAATGAGATCGGGGACATGATGAGGAGTCTCGAAATGGTCGAGACGTAAAGATTGATATATTGGACCACTAAATTCGGATACAGGAAGTGTTCCGAGTGGTTTCGGATAAACCCTGGAGTACCAGGGGGTTACTGGAACCCCTCGGGGAGTTAATTGGGCCTCATGGGCCTTAGTGGGTGAAGAGGAGGGGCGGCCAGGGCAGCCACGTGCCCCCTCCCCCTCTAGTCTGAATTGGACAAGGAGAGGGGGGCGGCGCCCCCCTTTTTCCTAATCCTCCTCTCTCCCTTCCTTCCCTATCCTACTCCAACAAGGAAAAGGAAGAGTCCTACTCCCGGTCCGGCCATCTCCCCCCTTGCTAATTTATATACGGGGATAGGGGGCACCCTAGAACACACAAGTTGATCTGTTGATCTATTCCAGCCGTGTGCGGTGCCCCCTCCACCATATTCCACCTTGGTTATATTGTAGCGGTGCTTAGGTGAAACCCTGCGTCGGTAGCAACATCATCACTGTCATCACGCTGTCGTGCTGATGAAACTCTCCCGTGAAGCTTTGCTAGATCAGAGTTTGCAGGATGTCATCGAGCTGAACGTGTGCTCAACTCGGAGGTGCCATACGTTCGGTAATTGGATCGGTCGGATCGTGAAGACGTACGACTACATCAACCGTGTTGTACTAACGCTTCCTCTTTCGGTCTACAAGGGTATGTGGACACACTCTCCCCTCTCTTTGCTATGCATCACCATGATCCTGAGTGTGCATAGGAAATTTTTTGAAATTAATACGTTCCCCAACATTTGCTAGGTTTCCGTGAATTTGATGATTGTTCTCTAAACATGCACCTTGCGGATTCCACCATTAAGAAACCTATGGGAAGAATTAATGATGTTCTTATTGTTGCAAATAGGAACTATGTGCCCATAGATTTCATTGTTCTTGATATAGATTGCAATCCTTCATGTCCAATTATTCTTGGTAGACCTTTCCTTAGAACGATTGGTGCAATTATTGATATGAAGGAAGGGAATATTAGATTCCAATTTCCGTTAAGGAAGGGCATGGAACACTTTCCTAGAAAGAAAATTAAATTACCTTATGAATCTATTATGAGAGCCACTTATGGATTGAATACCAAAGATGACAATACCTAGATCTATCCTTGCTTTTATGCCTAGCTAAGGGCGTTAAACGATAGTGCTAGTTGGGAGGCAACCCAATTTTATTTTTATTCCTTTATTTTTTTTCTCCTGTTTAGTAATAAATAATTTATCTATCCTCTATTTTGGTTGTGTTTTTTGTGTTTAATTAGTGTTTGTGCCAAGTAAAACCGTTGGGAAGACTTGGGGAAAGTCTTTTTGATCTTGCTGCAAAAAACAGAAACTTTAGCGCTCGCGAGAATTGCTGCCATGTTTTACTGGAGAGTGATATTTAGTTAATTATTTTTGCATATGATTAATAGATAAATTCCTCGCGTTCAGCAATTTATTTTAGAATTTTGGGGTTTCAGAAGTATTCGAAACCTACAGATTACTACAGACTGTTCTATTTTTGATAGATTCTGTTTTTCATGTGTTGTTTGCTTATTTTGATGAATCTATGGCTAGTAATAGAGTTTATGAACCATAGAAAAGTTGGAATATAGTAGGTTTAACACCAATATAAATAAAGAATGAGTTCATTACAGTACCTTGAAGTGGTGGTTTGTTTTCTTTTACTAACAGAGCCCACGAAGATTTTCTTTTAAGTTTTGTGTTGTGAAGTTTTCAAGTTTTGGGTAAAGATTTGATGGATTATGGAACAAGGACTGGCAAGAGCCTAAGACTGGGGATTCCCAAGGCACCCCAAGGTAAAATACAAGGACACCAAAAAGCCTAAGCTTGGGGATGCCCCGGAAGGCATCCCCTCTTTCGTCTTTGTTCATCGGTAACTTTACTTGGAGCTATATTTTTATTCGCCACATGATATGTGTTTTCCTTGGAGCGTCTTGTATGATTTGAGTCTTGGATTTTAAGTTTACCACAATCATCCTTGCTGTACACACCTTTTGAGGGAGACACACATGAATTGGAATTTATTAGAATAATCTATGTGCTTCACTTATATCTTTTGAGCTATATAGTTTTTGCTCTAGTACTTCACTTATATCTTTTAGAGAACGGTGGTGGTTTTATTTTATAGAAATAATTGATCTCTCATGCTTCACTTATATTATTTTGAGAGTCCTTTAGAACAACATGGCAACTTTATTTTAGGCATAATAAAAAAATCATATAAGTGCATTGAATACTAAGAGAAGTTTGATACTTGATGATTGTTTTGAGATACGGAGATAGTGATATCAAAGTTGTGCTAGTTGAGTAGTTGTGAATTTGAGGAATACTTGTGTTGAAGTTTGCAAGTCCCGTAGCATGCACATATGGTAAACGTTGTGTAAATTTTTTGAAACATGAGGTGTTATTCGATTGTCTTCCTTATGAGTGGCGGTCGGGGACGAGCGATGGTCTTTTCCTACCAATCTACCCCCCTAGGAGCATGCACGTAATACTTGGTTTGTGATGACTTGTAGATTTTTGCAATAAGTATATGAGTTCTTTATGACTAATGTTGAGTCCATGGATTATACGCACTCTCACCCTTCCACCATTGCTAGCCTCTTCGGTACCGTGCATTGCCCTTTCTCACCTTGAGAGTTGTTGCAAACTTCGCCGGTGCATCCAAACCCCGTGATACGAGACACTCTATCACACATAAACCTCCTTATATATTCCTCAAAACAGCCACCATACCTACCTATTATGGCATTTCCATAGCCATTCCGAGATATATTGCCATGCAACTTTCCACTGTTCCGTTTATTATGACACGCGTCATCATTGTCATATTGCCTTGCATGATTATGTAGTTGACATCGTATTTGTGGCAAAGCCACCATTCATAATTCTTTCATACATGTCACTCATGAGTCATTGCACATCCCAGTACACCGTTGGAGGCATTCATATAGAGTCATATCTTGTTCTAGTATCAAGTTGTAATCATTGAGTTGTAAATAAATAGAAGTGTGATGATCATCAGTAATAGAGCATTGTCCCATATAAAAGAAAAAAGAAAGGCCAAATAATAAAAAAAAAGGAAGGCCCCAGAAAAGGGGGGCAATGCTACTATCCTTTTTTCCACACTTGTGCTTCAAAGTAGCACCATGATCTTTATGATAGAGAGTCTCTTGTTTTCTCATTTTCATATACTAGTGGGAATTTTTCATTATAGAACTTGGCTTGTATATTCCAACAATGGGACTCCTCAAGTGTCCTAGGTCTTCGTGAGCAAGCAAGTGGATGCACACCCACTTAGTTTCTTTTGTTGATCTTTCGTACATTTATAGCTCTAGTGCATCCGTTGCATGGCAATCCCTACTCCTTGCATTGAAATCAATTGATGGGCATCTCCCTAGCCCATTGATTAGCCGCGTCGATGTGAGACTTTCTCCTTTTTTGTCTTCTCCACATAACCCCCTTCATTATATTCTATTCCACCCATATGTCGGGGAGTAAGCTGACCCACGAGCACCTATGGGACCACGGCGGACCGGAGCCCCTTTTTGGTTCGGCGGGGGGCGTGGTTGCACAAAGAGCAGATCGAGGCGAGACACGCGAGAGATTTACCCAGGTTCGGGCCGCACGGATGCGTAAAACCCTACTCCTGCTTTGGTGGTTGTATTGATTTCTTGCTCCGGAGCGCGGAGTGCTACAGTACACTCAAGCAGCTGGTGAGGGCCGAGCGTTAGAATGGCCGTCCGAGCGTGCGAACCCCCCTCTACGTTGCACATGGGCCTCCTTTTATATGCTCAAGGGGTCACCGACAGGTGGCAGCGTAGACAGAAGGGCAAAAACGGAAAAGTGGTGGTTGGTACAACTACCTGTACAGTGGTATCGTACCTACCCCTGACAGCAGGGGACAAGGGCATTAAATGCCCGTCTGTGTCACCTTGACGGCCCAGAGAGGGACCGCTAGGAACGCCACCGTTTGCCACGATGGCTGCCTTGTCAGTGCATGCTTGCCACCGCGCACCCCTAGCTGCACAGCCTCCCCGCCACGTGTGCTTCAGAGCGACACGTGGTGGGTGTGCTGGAGCGCGGGCACGAAGTGGGGGCTTGCCGCGGCAAGTGCCTTGCCGCGGTTGTTGTCTTGTCGCGTCCGGGAGCTTGTCGCTCACCGTGCCTTGCCGGGGTGCGTGGCGCGTCGCGGCAAGTCTCCTTGCTGTGCCTTGGTTGGCCTTCCCGGCAAGCTCCTCTTGCCGAGGTCTTGCATGCCTCGATAGGCCTCCCCGGCAAGCTCCTCTTGCCAGGGTCTGGTTTTCTTCCCGGCAAGCTCCTCTTGCCGGGGCCTTGGTCTAAACTCTTTGCTCTTGAATGGCTCTAAAGTAGCCATGGAGGGCCTTGGCGGTTACCCGGCAAGCCTTGCCACGGGACGCTGCGACTGCTCGTGCATGAGTTCGGGGTACTAAGGGTACCCCTACTTTAGTACACCGACAGGAGCCCCCGGGCCTGGGCCAGACACGGTGCCGAGCGCTGTTGGGCCAGGCCCAAAACAGTGCACGGGCACGCGTGGCCTAGGTCACGCCGTAAATCTCTCCGCACCCACTGCACACGCCCCGAGCCGTGCGCGCTGAACAAGGCATTGTGGGTGGTATTTTATTCAGAAATGCGGAACGTCCCCCCCTTTCCCCCCTTTATAAGCAGGGGAAACAGGGGCAGTTCGCCCATTACTACTTCCAATCTCAGAAATCTTCGCCGCTCCCCCATCTAGAGAGAGAGAGCAGCGCTCCGTCCCCCATCGCCACCAACACCGCCCACGCTGTCGTCCTCCTCCACTACTTCTGCCATGGCTCCGAAAGGCGACAAGGGGAAGGTCGTGAAGTCGAGCGGGGCGCAGCAGCTCGTAACGCTGTGGAGGGAGCAGGCCGTCTTCCCCCCAAAGCTCGCCGCGAAGGAGCTGAAGGACGATTTCTACCTCTTCTGGTCGGCGGAGACGCGGGCGCACCCGCACACGAGGGTGCTCCCCGCCATCGCCCGGAAGATGGCTCCCAACGGGTATCCCTTCTTTCCTCTGTTCTTCTATTGCGGGCTCTGCCCGCCCTTCTCGGAGTTCTTCTGCGACATCATGAACACCTACGGGTTCCTCCTCCTTGATTTCACCCCCAACGCCGTTCTGACCATGGCGGTTTTCGCACATTTGTGTGAAAACTTCGTCGGAATCCATCCCAACGTTGCCCTCTTCTGCCACTTCTTCATACCCCGAGTAGAGAAAGGCGAGGTACTATCTGGTGGAATCGCCTGGGTCTCAAGGGGCAGCAAGAAAGAGGCTTATCTGGAGGGAGAGTTCCGCGGCAAGTGGGAGGAGTGGAGAGCCAACTGGTGCTGGGTCGTCGAGGAGAAACCGCAGCCAATCACTGCCCAGCGCCAAACCCCAGTAGTGCGCGGCAACGACTGGAGCGACGTGGCCTCGGAAGATGCTAGGTTGAAAATCGCCATCACCCGGATCCAACGCCTCAGGCTTGCCGGGCTGACTGTTGGCGCTGATTTTCTCCGCTGCCGCATCGCCCCGCTGCAGGAGAGAGGGAGGCCTGCCTGGGAGTTCGGGAATGCGGCGGATATTATGAGGCTGCGCCCGGGCCTCAATTATAACTTCACTGTGCTGGAACTCAACTCGATGCTCCAGGAACTGTTCAAGTATGACCCGGAGCACCCCGAGGTCTTCCAGTTGCCGCAGGGCGTCGTCCCATTGTGCAACAATTCCTCGCTCGGCCGCATCCTCGCAATGATGCCGTTGTGCGACTCGCATGGAATTGTGCCAACCTGGCAGGAGCCAGGGGACGATGTTGTGTAGCAGTTCTTCGACAGCCTGGTGGAAGTGCCGATCCGCGCCGATGAGAAGAAAGGCCTCACCCGCGACACCACCGAGCAGGAGATGCGACGCATTTTCACCCGATTGGAAGAGGCGGCGGCAACCGTGGCCGCGGGCGAGTATGGGTTTACTTCGGCGGAGGCGGAGGCGGCAAGTCGTGCGGAGCAAGAAGAGCTTGCCGGCGAGGGGAAGAAGAAGACTGCCGGGCGCGACGCCGAGTCGAGCGAGCCCGCCAAGGACGCGAGCGGCCCATTAGAGATCGGCTCCTCTGCCGCTTCGCCTTCGGGCAGCTTGCCGCAGGCAAGGCCTCCATCTCCGCCAAGAAGGCGCCTCCACAAGGTCGGGGACGTTGCGGAGCAGCGGACGAGCCAGCAGCCGCCGCGCCGCGCGACACGCTCTACCATGGCAAGCACTGTTGCTGCGGGAGCGCCTCACATTGCAGCGGCAACGGGGGCGGGGTCTTCACGAACCACCGCTCCCATTCCTGCTGCTTCTCGCGCCGCGGGGTCGTCTCAGACCGCCGCCACTGCCCCCGCGAAGCGGCCGAGGGAACCTACCCCTCCGCCTCCCCGAGCCGGGCGTGAGCCGGGTTTCGACTTCTCGGCGCTCAGCTGCGACGAGGAAGAAGAAGAAGAGTAAGATCCTCTTGCATCACTTGTAGTTCTTCAATCCTTGCTTGTTTTATCTTGCATCTCATTTGCCTTGCTCCGAACACATTCCTTTTCAGGACACTGGCTCAGAGGGCGGCGAAGAGAGCCAGGATCCCGGTGATCAACATTAATGACGTGCCCACTCCGCCAGAAGAGGGTGCGCCTGAGACCACCTTGCCGGATCCAGAAATCATTCCGCAGATCAGCCCCCAGCGTAAGCATGCGGTTTGCTTTCTGCCATTGGGCATGCAGGGATACTTTTTCTTTGCTGACATCTTGATTGTTGACTTGTGTAGGAGCAGAACAGCCCCACCAGGAACGTCCGAAGACAGCCCCCAGCATGCCACCTGCCACGACTGCGCCGCCAAGGGAAAATTCTCCGGCAAGAGACCCTCCGGCAAGGGGCAGTTCTCCGGCAAGGGGGAGCTCTCCGCCAAGGGGCGGCACCAGCGTCCCCCCAGCGGCAGAGACCACGGCCACCGAGCCTAGCGCAGGTAATCTTCTTGCTTCAAAACTCCCCTTGGGTTCTTCTGCTTTTGATCATTCTTTCTCTTGGGTTTTTGCTTGACTCTTCTCCCCTTCTTCGGCTGTCAGATCCATCCGATCTGGTGCAAATGGAGGCGGAGATCCCCGCCAACGACACGGCTGCCCCCGGAGGAGCAGGCGGCGCTGACGATCCCGCCGGTGACGAGGCCGCCAAGGCTGCCGGCGCGGGAGCGGGCGGGGAACCTGGCGACCGAACTGACGACCCTGAGGCCGCAGGAGCGCCAGGCGCTGCACCGACCGCCGATTCGTCCGCCGCTGCCGCCGCGCCAGGCTCCGAGGAGCCCCAGCCAGGCGCCTACCTGAAGGCCGGCGAAGATGTCTTCATCAACCTTCCTTGGGCGTCAAGCTCCATGGCGCCGGTTGAGGGAGAAGACTTCGACGGGGAGGTGCTTGCTTCCGCCGGGTTGACCTTGGTCGATGCGCCAAGCAGCAGCGGCAATGAGCCAGAGGAGGAGCGCTTGCTGCGGAAGCTGATGGCGCTCTACCGCGCCCGGCAGGCCAAGCTGGAGTCCCGCGAAGCGCTTGCCGCCAAGGCGAGCGTAGATATCGAGAAGCGCGCGGAGGAGCTTGTGGGTTTTCACCGGGAAGCTCTCCGCTCTTTGGCGGCGGAACGGGAGCAACTTGCTGAAGCACAAACGGCCTTCGTCCTTGAGAAGGCCGAGGTCGCAGAGCAGCAGCGGCTTGCCGCCGAGAAGCTAGATGCGCAAGTGGGCGAGCTGGCGCAGCAGAAAGCCAGCCTCGACAGCCATGAGGAAGAGCTTGCCGCACGCGAACAGGCGCTTGACGGAGCCCTCAAGGAGGCAAAGGATGCTGCCGCGGCTGCCGAGGCCGCCAAAAAGGTGTTGGAGGTAAAGGTGGTGCTGCTGGAGGCTGATCGCAAAGCATATGGTGAAGAGCTTAGCGCCGCCAAGGACTCCAACGCCACCCTCGAGTCGAAGCTGGCCGCTTTGACCAAGGCGCTGGTCGGCGCCAAGGAGCAGGAGGCAGCCCTAAAGAAGGAGATCGAGGCCGACAAGGCATTGCTGGCGAGTGCTGCCACCACCCAAAATGCCTTCAGGGACACGGTGGAGCGCTGGACGAAGAGCCTTGTGAACGCCGCCGGGGACATCGATAAGGAGCTGGCGCAGCTGGGGATGGAGGACCTCGGGTACTCCTCCGACGAGAACCTCCAACCTCGCGCCAAGCTCACTCCGTTCTTCCAGGGCGTGGCGACGGCGCTCCGGCGGCTCCGGGATAGGATCCCGAAGCAGCTGGCCGACGAGTCGCGCAAGATCTGCGCGGGAGCCCTTCAGAAGGTGTTGATGAAGGTGGCCTTCCGCAATCTAGGCCTCCGCCTCAACAACGTCCTCAGACCCTTGCCGGCTGATATCGATCAGGAGGGGCTCAAGGCCCTTGTCGCACCCATTGTGGACAAGGTGGACGGGATCAAGAGCGTTGAGGGCGACCGCGTTGATTAGGCCGCTTGCTTTCTTCTTTCCTTATCGCTGCTGGCTATGTCATGGAGAACATCTGTTAAAGCTGCGACAAGCTATTTTGTAATATAACTCTATCTTGGATAATAATTGCTATGTTATTTCCTTTACTTGCTTCCTTCCCTTGTATGTTTTTACCCTATGCTTATAGGGAACTTGCCGGTGCGGGCGCCTTGCCGCGAGCGCTGAGTGCGGAACATCAGCAGCGGAACTGCAACCGACAGGAAACCTCGTCGCGGAGCTAGTCGCAGCTTACTTAAGTCATTGAGCGGACTCGAAACGACAGTAAGGAAACTAGCTACTAGTTGGTTCCCTGCCGGCGGTGTCGCAACTGACAAGAAACCTTGTCGCTGAGCTAGCCACAGTTCACCTAAGTTGTTGAGCGGACTCGAAACAACAGTAAGTGCGCGACTAGCTGCGAGCCGGTTCCTCCGCGCACAGGTTCTTCCATACAAAGGGGCGGTCGCTCAAGGAAGATAACTCTATAAATTTAATTGCTGTGTTATTTCCCTAACTTGACTCCTTCCTTTGTATGGTTTTACCCTGCGCATATAGGGAACTTGTCGGTGCTTGGCACGCTTGCCGCGAGTGCTGAGTGCGGAACGTCAGCGATCTGCGGGCGGTGCGGTGGCCGACAAGAAACCTCGTCGCGGAGCTAGTTGCAGCTCACTCAGGTTGTTCAGCGGGGCTCGAAACAACAGTAAGGGCGCAACTAGCTACGAGTCGGCTCCTCTGCGCCCAGGTTTCCCATACAAAGCACGGGCGTTCAAGGAAAATAACTTAAAATCTTAAAAGAAGTCTGATTGCTCAAACTTTGGCACTTATCTTTTTTTGCTTTCCCGGGGTATGTGCTGAGCACATAATCTTTGCGCACGGGGTCTGTGCCCGGCTTTGTACAAAGGATTACATGCAATCAGCGGCAAGACTTTGTACAAATGGGTGGTTGCCGGACAGGGTCCGACAACCGCGCCTCACGGGCAAAGCTTACGAAGATGCGCAATATCCCAGGAGTTGCTCACTGGTACGCCTTCTTCGGTCCCAAGGCGGACAGCGCCAAGCCTAGTGACTCGCTTCACCCGGTAAGGGCCTTCCCACTTCAGCGTCAACTTGTCGGAAACCTTGGCGGACTAATCACGCCAAAGAGACAAGGTCAGCTTCCTCGAAACTTCTGGCTTTAACTTTGCGGCTATGATAGCGGCGCAAAGCTTGCTGGTAGCGAGCGGCTCGCACAGCAGCCTGAAGACGATCCTCCCCAAGGAACAGCGCGCCATTATGCCGCATCTGCTCTTGCTCGAGCTCGTCACAAGCGAGCACTTGAGGTGACCCGTATACGAGTTCCGTAGGGATAACTGCCTCCGCTCCATAGATTAGAGCGAAGGGTGTCTGGCCGGTGGCTTGATTTGGCGTCATTCTGATCAACCAAAGAACCACCGGCAGCTCCGCGCCAAAGCCCCTGCCGGAGAGGCGGGCGGTGGCGGCGAACGGTGCGAGGAGCGAGATATGCTCGGACTTCTAACCGCGTTAGAAGGAGCAACATCTTGTCCGAGCGACCGTGCCACACCCGTGCCAGCATTTTGGTGCGCATGCTGACCCTGAGCACCCCGGGATCCGCCAGCTTGATCTTGGCCCAGCAAACGCATGGTACCGTGGGTACCAGGACGCTGCTGGCCTCGCGCCTCCCGGGATGGGCGCGGTGCGCACACGGACGCCGAGGTCTTGGAGTGCGCCCGATCGTTGTGGGAGCCGGCTACGCCGCCGGTGGGCAGCGCGGCCTTGTCCTTGGACCTGGCGGCACCATGGGTTCCGCCGTCGACGCCCGTTCTTCCGCCAGCGTCTCCCCCACCGGCTGTATGCTCCGGCGGCGGCGGGTTCGGCGCGGACAGAGCGGGCGCCTCCGAAACCTTCTTCTTCGGCGGCATGTTGGTGAAGACGATGAAGATCTGGCTCGCGCGAACGCCGGATCAGGTTCGTACGACCTCGACGCCCCCTACTTGGCGCGCCAGAGATGTCGGGGAGTAAGCTGACCCACGAGCACCTATGGGACCACGGTGGACCGGAGCCCCTTTTTGGTTCGGCGGGGGGCGTGGTTGCACAAAGAGCAGATCGAGGCGAGACACGCGAGCGATTTACCCAGGTTCGGGCCGCACGGATGCGTAAAACCCTACTCCTGCTTTGGTGGTTGTATTGATTTCTTGCTCGGGAGCGCGGAGTGCTACAGTACACTCAAGCAGCTGGTGAGGGCCGAGCGTGAGAATGGCCGTCCAAGCGTGCGAACCCCCCTCTACGTTGCACACGGGCCTCCTTTTATATGCTCAAGGGGTCACCGACAGGTGGCAGCGTAGACAGAAGGGCAAAAACGGAAAAGTGGTGGTTGGTACAACTACCTGTATAGTGGTATCGTACCTACCCCTGACAGCAGGGGACAAGGGCATTAAATGCCCGTCTGTGTCACCTTGACGGCCCAGAGAGGGACCGCTAGGAACGCCACCGTTTGCCACGATGGCTTCCTTGTCAGTGCATGCTTGCCACCGCGCACCCCTAGCTGCACAGCCTCCCCGCCACGTGTGCTTCAGAGCGACACGTGGTGGGTGTGTTGGAGCGCGGGCACGAAGTGGGGGCTTGCCGCGGCAAGTGCCTTGCCGCGGTTGTTGTCTTGTCGCGTCCGGGAGCTTGTCGCTCACCGTGCCTTGCCGGGGCGCGTGGCGCGTCGCGGCAAGTCTCCTTGCTGTGCCTTGGTTGGCCTTCCCGGCAAGCTCCTCTTGCCGAGGTCTTGCATGCCTCGATAGGCCTCCCCGGCAAGCTCCTCTTGCCAGGGTCTGGTTTTCTTCCCGGCAAGCTCCTCTTGCCGGGGCCTTGGTCTAAACTCTTTGCTCTTGAATGGCTCTAAAGTAGCCACGGAGGGCCTTGGCGGTTACCCGGCAAGCCTTGCCACGGGACGCTGCGACTGCCCATGCACGAGTTCGGGGTACTAAGGGTACCCCTACTTTAGTACACCAACACCATAGTGCTATATCCATGGCTCACGCTCATGTATTGCGTGAAAGTTGAAAAAAGTTTGAGATTACTAAATTATGAAACAATTACTTGGTTTGTCATCGTGGTTGTGCATGATGAGAGCATTCTTGTGTGATGAAAATGGAGCGCAACCAAACTATATGATTTTGTAGGGATGAACTTTCTTTGGCCATGTTATTTTGAGAAGACATGATTGCTTAGTTAGTATGCTTGAAGTATTATTATTTTTATCTCAATATTAAACTTTTATCTTGAATCCTTCGGATCTGAACATTCATGCTACAATAAAGAAAAAAATTACATTGAGAAATATGTTAGGAAGCATTCCACATCAAAAATTCTGTTTTTATCATTTACCTACTCGAGGACGAGCAGGAATTAAGCTTGGGGATCCTTGATACGTCTCCAACGTATCTATAATTTTTAATTGTTCCATGCTATTATATTATTTGTTTTGGATGTTAATGGGCTTTATTTTACACTTTTATATTATTTTTGGGACTAACCTATTAACCAGAGGCCCAGCCCAAATTGCTGTTTTTTGCCTACTTTAGTGTTTCGTAGAAAAGGAATATCAAACGGAGTCCAAACGGAATGAAACCTTCGGGAGCGTGATTTTTGGAACAAACGTGATCCAGGGGACTTGGAGTGGACGTTAAGAAACAATTGAGGAGGCCACGAGGCAGGGGGCGCGCCTACCCCCCTGGGCGCGCCCTCCACCCTCGTGGGCCCCTCATTGCTCCACCGACCTACTTCTACATATATTCATATACCCCGCAAACATCCAGGAGCACCACGAAACCCTATTTCCACCACCGCAACCCTCTGTACCCAAGAGATCCCATCTTGGGGCCTTTCTTGCAGCTCCGCCGGAGGGGACATCGATCACGGAGGGCCTCTACATCAACTCCATGGCGCCTCCAATGATGTGTGAGTAGTTTACCTCAGACCTTTGGGTCCATAGCTAGTAGCTAGATGGCTTCTTCTCTCTCTTTGGATCTCAATACAAAGTTCTCCTTGATTCTCTTGGAGATCTATTCGGTGTAACCTTCTTTTGCGGTGTGTTTGTCGAGATCCGATGAATTGTGGGTTTATGATCAAGTTTATCTATGAACAATATTTGAATCTTCTCTGAATTCTTTTATGTATGATTGGTTTATCTTTGCAAGTCTCTTCGAATTATCAGTTTGGTTTGGCCAACTAGATTCATCTTTCTTGCAATGGGAGAAGTGCTTAGCTTTGGGTTCAATCTTGCGGTGCCCGATCCCAGTGATAGAAAGGGAAACACCACGTATTGTATTGTTGCCATAGAGGATAAAAAGATGGGTTTTACATCATATTGCATGAGTTTATCCCTCTACATCATGTCATCTTGCTTAAGGCATTACTCTGTTCTTATGAACTTAATACTCTAGATGCATGCTGGATAGCGGTCGTTTTGTGGAGTAATAGTAGTAGATGCAGGCAGGAGTCGGTCTACTTGTCATGGACGTGATGACTATATACATGATCATACCTAGATATTCTCATAATTATTCGCTTTTCTATCAATTGCTAGACAGTAATTTGTGCACCCACCGTAATACTTATGCTATCTTGAGAGAAGCCACTAGTGAAACCTATGGCCCCCGGGTCTATTTTCCATCATACAAGTTTCCAATCTATTTTATTTTGCAATCTTTACTTTCAATCTATATCATAAAAATACCAAAAATATTTATCTTATTATTATTATCTCTATCCGATCTCACTCTTGCAAGTGGTCGTGAAGGGATTGAAAACCCCTTTGTCGCATTGGTTGTGAGGTTCTTATTTGTTTTTGTAGGTACAAGGTGACTCGCGCGTGGTCTCCTACTGGATTGATACCTTGGTTCTCAAAAACTGAGGGAAATACTTACGCTACTTTGCTGCATCACCCTTTCCTCTTCAAGGGAAAACCAACGCAGCGCTCAAGAGGTAGCAGTGATGCATAGCAACGATAAGGGAGAGTATCGTCTATGTACCCTCGTAGACCGTAAGAGGAAGCGTTATGACAACGCGGTTGATGTAGTCGTAGATCTTCACGATCGAACAATGTAGCACCGAAGGTAAGGCGCATCTGCGATCTGCACACGTTCGGCTTGGTGATGTCCCGCGAACTCATGATCCAATAGAGCTTCGAGGGGGAGTTTTGTCAGCAAGACGGCATGATGACGGTGATGATGTTGCTACCGGAATAGGGCTTCGCCTAAGCACCGCTACGATATTACCGAGGTGGATTATGGTGGAGGGGGCACCGCACACGGCTAAAGATCAATGATCAACTTGTGTGTCTATGGGGTGCCCCCTCCCCCATATATAAAGGAGTGGAGGAGGGGGAGGGGGCCGGCCTCCTAGGCACGCCCCAAGGGGAGTCCTACTCCCACCTGGAGTAGGATTCCCCCTTGCCTTGTTGGATTTAGGAGAGAAGGAAGGAGGAGGGCGGAGGAAAGGAAAGGGGGGCGACCACCCTCCCAATTCGGATTGGGCTTGGGGGGGCATGTCCCCTCCTTTGCTCCTTTGCCCTCTCTCCCACAAAGGCCCAGTAAGGCCCATATACCTCTCGGGGGGTTCCAGTAACCTCCCGGTGCTCCGGTATACTCCCGTTTTCACCCGGAACCATTCTGATGTCCAAACATAGGCTTCCAATATATCCATCTTTACGTCTCGACCTTTTCGAGACTCCTCATTATGTCCGTGATAAAATCCAGGACTCCGAACTACCTTCGGTACATCAAAACACATAAACTCGTAATACCGATCGTCACAGAACGTTAAGCGTGCGGACCCTACGGGTTCGAGAACTATGTAGACATGACCGAGACATGTATCCGGTCAATAATCAATAGCGGAACCTGGATGCTCATATTGGTTCCTACATATTCTACAAAGATCTTTATCGGTCAAACCGCATAATGGTATACGTTGTTCCTTTGTCATCGGTATGTTACTTGCCCGAGATTCGATCGTCGGAATCTCAATACCTAGTTCAATCTCGTTACCGACAAGTCTCTTTACTCTTTCCGTAATGATACCTCTCATAACTAACTCATTAGCTACATTGCTTGCAAGGCTTATTGTGATGTACATTACCGAGAGGGCCCAGAGATACCTCTCCGACAATCGGAGTGACAAATCCTAATCTTGATCCATGCCAACTCAACAAACACCATCAGAGACACCTGTAGAGCACCTTTATAATCACCCAGTTACGTTGTGATGTTTGGTAGCACACAAAGTGTTCCTCCGGTATTTGGGGGTTGCATGATCTCATAGTCATAGGAACATGTATAGTTATGGAGAGAGCAATAGCAACAAACTAAACGATCATCGTGCTAATCTAACGGATGGGTCAAGTCAATCACATCATTCTCTAATGATGTGATCACATTAATCAAATGACAACTCGTGTCTATAGTTAGGAAACATAACCATCAATGATTCAACGAGCTAGTCAAGTAGAGGCAAACTAGTGACACTCTGTTTGTCTATGTATTCACACATGAACTAAGTTTCCGGTTAATACAATTCTAGCATGAATAATAAACATTTATCATGATATAAGGAAATATAAATAACAACTTTATTATTGCCTCTAGGGCATATTTCCTTCAGTCTCCCACTTGTACTAGAGTCAATAATCTAGATTACATTGTAATGATTCTAACACCCATGGAGTCTTGGTGTTGATCATGTTTTGCTCGTGAGAGAGGCTTAGTCAACGGGTCTGCAACATTCAGATCTGTAGTATTTTGCAAATCTCTATGTCTCCCTCCTTGACTTGATCGTGGATGGAATTGAAGCATCTCTTGATGTGCTTGGTTCTCTTATGAAATCTGGATTCCTTTGCCAAGGCAATTGTGCCAGTATTGTCACAAAAGATTTTCATTGGACCCGATGCACTAGGTATGACACCTATATCAAATATTAACTCCTTCATCCAGACTCCTTCATTTGCTGCTTCCGAAGCAGCTATGTATTCCACTTCACACGTAGATCCCACCACGATGCTCTGCTTGGAACTGCACCAACTGATAGCTCCACCATTTAATAAAAACACGTATCCGGTTTGTGATTTAGAGTCATCCGGATCAGTGTCAAAGCTTGCATCGACATAACCGTTTGCGACGAGCTCTTTGTCACCTCCATATACGATAAACATATCCTTAGTCCTTTTCAGGTATTTCAGGATGTTCTTGACCGCTGTCCAGTGATCCACTCTTGGATTACTTTGGTACCTCCCTGCTAAACTTATAGCAAGGCACACATCAGGTCTGGTACACAGCATTGCATACATGATAGAGCCTATGGCTGAAGCATAGGGAACACATTTCATTTTCTCTCTATCTTCTGCAGTGGTCGGGCATTGAGTCCGACTCAACTTCACCTTGTAATATAGGCAAGAACCCTTTCTTTGCCTGATCCATTTTGAACTTCTTCAAAACTTTATCAAGGTATGTGCTTTGTGAAAGTACAATCAAGCGTCTTGATCTATCTGTATAGATCTTGATGCCCAATATATAAGCAGCTTCACCAAGGTCTTTCACTGAAAAATTCTTATTCAAGTATCCTTTTATGCTATTCAGACATTATGTATCATTTATGATCAACAATATGTCATCTACATATAATATCAGAAATGCTACAGAGCTCCCACTCACTTTCTTGTAAATACAGGCTTCTCCAAAAGTCTGTACAAAACCATATGCTTTGATCACACTATCAGAGCGTATATTCCAACTCTGAGAGGCTTGCACCAGTCCATAAATGGATCACTGGAGCTTGCACACTTTGTTAGCACCTTTTGGATCAACAAAACCTTCTGGTTGCATCATATACAACTCTTCTTTAAGGTATCCATTAAGGAATGCAGTTTTGACATCCATTTGCCAAATTTCATAATCATAAAATGCGACAATTGCTAACATGATTCGGATGGACTTTAGCATCGCTATGGGTGAGAAGGTCTCATCGTAGTCAACTCCTTGAACATGTCGAAAACCTTTTGCAACAAGTCGAGCTTTGTAGATAGTGACATTACCGTCAGCGTCAGTCTTCTTCTTGAAGATCCATTTATTATCTAAGGCCTGCCGATCATCGGGCAAGTCAACCAAAGTCCATACTTTGTTCTCATACATGGATCCCATCTCAGATTTCATGGCCTCAAGCCATTTTGTGGAATCTGGGCTCATCATCACTTCCTCATAGTTCGTAGGTTTATCATGGTCAAGTAACATGACTTCCAGAACAGGATTACCATACCACTCTGGTGCGGATCTTACTCTGGTTGACCTACGAGGTTCGGTAGTAACTTGATCAGAAGTTTCATGATCGTCATCATTAGCTTCCTCACTTACTGGTGTAGGAATCATTGGAACTGATTTCAGTGATGAACTACTTTCCAATAAGGGAGAAGGTACAATTTCCTCGTCGAGTTCTACTTTCCTCCCACTCACTTCTTTCGAGAGAAACTCCTTCTCTAGAAAGGATCCATTCTTAGCAATGAATATCTTGCCTCCGGATCTGTGATAGAAGGTGTACCCAACTGTCTCCTTTGGGTATCCTATGAAGATACATTTCTCCGATTTGGGTTCGAGCTTATCAGGTTGAACCTTTTTCACATAAGCATCGCAGCCCCAAACTTTAAGAAACGACAACTTGGGTTTCTAGGCAAACCATAGTTCATAAGGTGTCGTCTCGACGGATTTAGATGGTGCCCTATTTAATGTGAATGCAGCTGTCTCTAAAGTGTAACCCAAAATGATAGCGGTAAATCAGTGAGAGACATCATAGATCGCACCATATCTAGTAAAGTACGATTACGACGTTCGGACACACCATTACATTGTGGTGTTCCAGGTGGCGTGAGTTGCGAAACTATTCCACATTGTTTCAAATGAAGTCCAAACTCATAACTCAAAGACTCACCTCCATGATCAGATCATAGAAACTTGATTTTCTTGTTATGATGATTTTCCACTTCACTCTGGAATTCTTTGAACTTTTCAAATGTTTCAAACTTATGTTTCATCAAGTAGATATACCCATATCTGCTCAAATCATCTGTGAAGGTGAGAAAATAACGATATCCGCCATGAGCTTCAATGTTCATTGGACCACATACATCAGTATGTATGATTTCCAGTAACTCTGTTGCTCGCTCCATTGTTCCGGAGAACGGAGTTTTAGTCATCTTGCCCATGAGGCATGGTTCGCAAGTACCAAGTGATTCATAATCAAGTGATTCTAGAAGTCCATCAGAATGGAGTTTCTTCATGCGATTTACACCAATATGACCTAAACGGCAGTGCCACAAATAAGTTGACTATGATTATCAACTCTGCATCTTTTGGCTTCAATACTATGAATATGTGTATCACTACTATCAAGATTTAGTAAAAATAGACCACTCATCAGGGGTGCATGACCATAAAAGATATTACTCATATAAATAGAACAACCATTGTCCTCTGATTTAAATGAATAACCGTCTCGCATCAAAGGATATCCAGATATAATGTTCATGCTCAACGCTGGCACCAAATAACAATTATTTAGGTATAAAACTAATCCCAGAGGTAGATGTAGAGGTAGCGTGCCGACGGCGATCACATCGACTTTGGAACCATTTCCCACGCGCATCGTCACCTTGTCCTTAGCCAATCTTCACTTAATTCGTAGCCCCTATTTCGAGTTGCATATGTTAGCAACTGAACCAGTATCAAATACCCAGGCACTACTGCGAGCATTAGTAAGGTACACATCAATAACATGTATATCAAATATACCTTTCACTTTGCCATCCTTCTTCTCCGCCAAATACTTGGGGAAGTTCCGCTTCCAGTGACCAGTTCCTTTGCAGTAGAAGCACTCAGTCTCAGGCTTAGGTCCAGACTTAGGTTTCTTCACTTAGGCAGCAATTGGCTTGCTGTTCTTCTTGAAGTTCCCCTTCTTCCCTTTACCTTTTTACTTGAAACTGGTGGTCTTGTTGACCATCAACACTTGATGCTCCTTCTTGATTTCTACCTCCGCAGCCTTTAGCATTGCAAAGAGCTCAGGAATTATTTTATCCATCCCTTGCATATTATAGTTCATCACGAAGCTCTTGTAGCTTGGTGGAAGTGATTGAGGAACTCTGTCAATGACACTATCATCAGGAAGATTAACTCCGAGTTGAGTCAAGTGGTTGTGGTACCCAGACATTCTGAGTATATGTTCACTGACAGAACTATTCTCCTCCATCTTGCAGTTGTAGAACTTATTGGAGACTTCATATCTCTCAATCCGGGCATTTGCTTGAAATATTAACTTCAACTCCTGGAACATCTCATATGCTCCATGATGTTCAAAACATCGTTGAAGTCCTGGTTCTAAGTCGTAAAGCATGGCACACTGAACTATCAAGTAGTCATCAGCTTTGCTCTTCCAGGTGTTCATAACATCTGGCATTGCTCCTGCAGCGGGTTTGTCACCTACCGGTGCTTTCAGGACGTAATTCTTCTGGGCAGCAATGAGGATAATCCTCAAGTTACGGACCCAGTCCGTGTAGTTGCTACCATCATCTTTTAACTTAGCTTTCTCTAGGAATGCATTAAAATTCAACGGAACAACAACACGGGTCATCTATCTACAACAACATAGACATGCAAAATACTATCAGGTACTAAGTTCATGATAAATTAAAGTTCAATTAATCAAATTACTTAAGAACTCCCACTTAGATAGACATCTCTCTAATCATCTAAGTGATCACCTGATCCATATCAACTAAACCATGTCCGATCATCACGTGAGATGGAGTAGTTTTCAATGGTGAACATCACTATGTTGATCATATCTACTATATGATTCATGCTCAACCTTTCGTTCTCATTGTTCCGAGGCCATATCTCCATATGCTAGGCTTGTCAAGTTTAACCCGAGTATTCTGCGTGTGCAAAACTGGCTTGCACCTGTTATATGTGAACATAGAGCTTATCACACCCGATCATCATGTGGTGTCTTGGCACGACGAACTGTAGCAACGGTGTATACTCAGGGAGAACACTTATACCTTGAAATTTAGTGAGAGATCATCTTATAATGCTACCACCGAACTAAGCAAAATAAGATGGATATAGGATAAACATCACATGCAATCAATATAAGTGATATGATATGGACATCATCATCTTGTGCCTTTGATCTCCATATCCAAAGCACCGTCATGATCACCATCGTCACCGGCTTGACACCTTGATCTCCATAGAAGCATCATTGTCATCTCGCCAACTATTGCTTCTACGACTATCGCTACCGCTTAGTAATAAAGTAAAGAAATTACATGGCGATTGCATTAAATACAATAAAGCGACAACCATATGGCTCCTGCCAGTTGCTGATAACTGTGTTACAAAACATGATCATCTCATACAATAAAATTTATCATCATGTCTTGACCATATCACATCACAACATGCCCTGCAAAAACAAGTTAGACGTCCTCTACTTTGTTGTTGCAACTTTTACGTGGTTGCTACGGGCTGAGCAAAAACCGTTCTTACCTACGCATCAGAAAACCGCAACGCGGTATAGTGATTGCTTTTTGAACTTCAGAAATAACCCTGTTCATTGAATCCGATTCAACTAAAGATGGAGAAACAGACACCCACTAGCCACTTGTGTGCGAAGCACGTCGGTAGAACCAGTCTCGCGTAAGCGTACGCGTAATGTCGGTCTGGGCCGCTTCATCCAACAATGCCGCTGAATCAAGAATCAACTAGTGACGACAAGCAATATGTATATACCCACGCCCACAGCTCCTTTGTGTTCTACTCGTGCATATAACATCTACACATAAACCTGGCTCTGATGCCACTGTTGGGGAACACAGTAATTTTGAAAAAATTCCTACGCACATGCAAGATCATGGTGATGCATAGCAACGAGAGGGGAGAGTATCGTCTACGTACCCTCGTAGACCGTAAACGGAAGTGTTATGACAACGCAGTTGATGTAGTCGTACGTCTTCACGATCGACCGATCTAGCATCGAAGGTACGACACCTCCGTGATCTGCACACGTTCGGCTAGGTGACGTCCCGCGAACTCACGATCCAGTAGAGCTTCGAGGGAGAGTTTCGTCAGCACGACGACGTGTTGACGGTGATGATGTTGCTACCGGAACAGGGCTTCACCTAAGCACCGCTACGATATTACCAAGGTGGATTATGGTGGAGGGGGCACCGCACACGGCTAAAAGATCAATGATCAACTTGTGTGTCTATGGGCTGCCCCCCCTCCCTTGTATATAAAGGAGTGGAGGAGGGGGAGGGGCCGGCCTCCTAGGCGCGCCCCATGGGGAGTCCTACTCCCACCTGGAGTAGGATTCCCCCCTTGCCTTGTTGGATTTAGGAGAGAAGGAAGGAGGAGGGCGGAGGAAAGGAAGGGGGCGGCCCCCCTCCCAATTCAGATTGGGCTTGGGGGGCACCCCCTCCTTTGCTCCTTTCCCCTCTCTCCCACTAAGGCCCAATAAGGCCCATATACCTCCTGGGGTGTTCCGGTAACTTCCCGGTGCTCCGGTATACTCCCGTTTTCACCTAGAACCATTCCGATATCCAAACATAGGCTTCCAATATATCGATCTTTATGTCTCGACCATTTTGAGACTCCCCGTTATGTCCGTGATCAAATCCGGGACTCCAAACAACCTTCGGTACATGAAAACACATAAACCCGTAATACCGATTGAGGGAGTCCTGGACTAGGGGGTGTCCGGATGGCCGGACTATACCTTCGACCGGACTCCTAGACTATGAAGATACAAGATTGAAGACTTCGTCCCGTGTCCGGAAGGGACTTTCCTTGGCATGGAAGGCAAGCTTGGCGATACGGATATGTAGATCTCCTACCATTGTAACCGATCCTGTGTAACCCTAGCCCTCTCCGGTGTCTATATAAACCGGAGAATTTTACTCTGTAGGACGAACAACAATCATACCATAGGCTAGCATCTAGGGTTTAGCCTCTCTGATCTTGTGGTAGATCTACTCTTGTACTACCCATATCATCAATATTAATCAAATAGGATGTAGGGTTTTACCTCCTTCAAGAGGGCCCGAACCTGGGTAAAACATCGTGTCCCCTGCCTCCTGTTACCATCCGACCTAGACGCACAGTTCGGGACCCCCTACCCGAGATCCGCCGGTTTTGACACCGACATTGGTGCTTTCATTGAGAGTTCCTCTGTGTCATCACTTTTAGGCCTGATGGCTTCTCCGATCATCAACGGCGATGCGATCTAGGGTGAGACTTTTCTCCCCAGACAAATCTTCGTATTCGGCGGCTTTGCACAGCGGGCCAATTCACTTGGTCATCTGGAGCAGATCAAAAGCTACGCCCCTGGCGATCAGGTCAGATTTGGAAGTTTGAACTACACGGCCGACATCCGCGGAGACTTGATCTTCGACGGATTCGAGCCACAGCCGAGCGTGCTGCACTGTCACGATGGTCATGATTTAGCTCTGCCGCCGAACAGTGCCCTAGAGGCCGCACCTGTGTCCGCTCTGACCCCTAGCTCGAAGCCGATCTCACCAACCGAGGATGGGTGGTTAGATGCCGCCTCGGGGGCTGCAATCTCTACGGCGATCGAGCCGAACACCAGCCCTATTCTCTGCGAAGCCTGTGACTCCAAGGAGCCGGACTCCTCTCCAGACTCCGAGCCCTTTGCACCCCGACCGATCGAACCCGATTGGGCGCCGATCATGGAGTTCACCACCGCGGACATCTTTCAGCACTCGCCCTTTGGCGATATTTTGAATTCACTAAAGTCTCTCTCTTTGTCAGGAGAGCCCTGGCCGGACTATGGTCAGCAAGGTTGGGATGCGGATGATGAAGAAATTCAAAGCCCACCCACCACACACTTCGTAGCCACTGTCGATGATTTAACCGACATGCTCGACTTCGACTCCGAAGACATCGACGGTATGGACGCCGATGCAGGAGACGATCAAGAACCAGTGCCTATAGGGCACTGGAAAGCCACCTCGTCGTATGATACCCAAAGTGCATGTTGCTACCCCAATTATAGGAGGAAGCACCTAAACCTACATCACCAGCGCATGATGCGGCCGACCGGCCACCCCGTGGCCGCGACAAAGAGGCCTCTCGGCCCTCCACTCAAGCCGCACCCTGGCCGCTCAAAAACTACCAAGGCATGGGAAAATGCGCCAGACCTGCGAGATATATTGGAGGATAAGGCAAGGCAAACAAGATCGATCTACGGATCACGTGGGCACCCCACGGCACGAGACGGTACTCGTCACGCCGGATACAGTAAATCCGGCCGGGCCGAACAGAGTGGACAAAGCTTGATTGGGTTGCGTCGTGATGTAGCCCAATATAGAGGCGCCGCACACCCACTATGCTTCACAGATGAAGTAATGGATCATCAAATCCCTGAGGGTTTCAAACCCGTGAACATCGAATCATACGATGGCACAACAGATCCTGTGGTATGGATCGAGGACTATCACCTTCATATCCACATGGCCCGCGGTGATGACCTACACGCCATCAAATACCTCCCACTCAAGCTTAAAGGACAAGCTCGGCATTGGCTCAACAGCTTGCCAACAGAATCAATTGGTTGTTGGGAGGACCTGGAAGCCGCATTCCTTGACAATTTCCAGGGCACTTATGTGCGACCATCAGACGCCGATGACCTAAGCCACATAATTCAGCAGCCAGAGGAGTCGGCCAGACAATTCTGGACACGGTTCCTAACCAAGAAAAATCAAATCTTCGACTGTCCGGACGCAGAGGCCCTAGCAGCCTTCAAGCATAACATCCGTGACGAATGGCTTGCACGGCACCTAGGACAGGAAAAGCCGAAATCTATGGCAGCCCTCACGACACTTATGACCCGCTTTTGCGCGGGAGAAGACAGCTGGCTAGCTCGCTGCAATAACATGAACAAGAGCCCTGGTAATTCAGATACCAAGGACAGCAGTGGCAGGTCGCGTCACAACAACCAAAAGCGCCGCATTAACAGCGACAATACTGAGGATACGGCAGTTAATGCCGGATTCAAAGGCTCAAAACCCGGTCAGCGGAAAAAGCCATTCAAAAGAAACACTCCAGGCCCGTCCAGTTTGGACCGAATACTTGACCGCTCATGCCAGATACATGGCACCCCCGAGAAACCAGCCAATCACACCAACAGGGATTGTTGGGTGTTCAAGCAGGCAGGCTAGTTAAATGCCGAAAGCAGAGACAAGGGGCTGCATAGCGATGACAAGGAGGAGCCCCGGCCGCCGAACAACAGCGGACAGAAAGGTTTTCCCCCACAAGTGCGGACGGTGAACATGATATACGCAACCCACGTCCCCAAGAGGGAGCGGAAGCGTGTGCTAAGGGATGTATACGTGATGGAGCCAGTCGCCCCAAAGTTCAACCCATGGTCTTCCTGCCCGATCACTTTTGATCGAAGGGACCACCCCACTAGCATCCGTGATGGCGGATTCGCCGCATTCGTTCTAGACCCAATTATTGACGGATTTCACCTCACTAGAGTCCTTATGGACTGCGGTAGCAGCCTGAACCTGCATTATCAGGATACAGTGCGGAAAATGGGCATCGATCCCTCGAGGATTAAACCCACCAGAACGACCTTTAAAGGCGTCATACCAGGTGTAGAAGCCAACTGTACAGGCTCAGTTACACTTGAAGTGGTCTTCGGATCTCCGGATAATTTCCGAAGCGAGGAGTTAATCTTCGACATAGTCCCGTTCCGCAGTGGCTATCACGCACTGCTCGGGCGAACCGCATTTGCCAAGTTCAATGCGGTGCCGCACTACGCATACCTCAAGCTCAAGATGTCAGGCCCTCGAGGCGTCATCACGGTCAATGGAAACACCGAACGCTCTCTCTGAACGGAGGAGCATACGGCGGCTATCGCAGCGGAAGTACAAAGCAACCTCTCAAGGAAATTCTCCAGTCCGGCCATTAAACATCTGGACACCGTCAAGCGCGCCCAGAGTAACCTAAAACAAGACCGCCTGGCATGTTCCGAGCAAGCGTACCAATGCGGCCCCAACCCCAGCTGACGGTGTCCTGGACTAGGGGGTACTCACCACGTCATCTCCCGATCTATTAGATTGGGCCGAGGCCCCCATGGCCGTATACTCATGGGCCAGTTCGGATAGCTGCCGCATATAAGGAAGATTCCACAAAGACTTGGCGATCAAGACAAGGACTTCTCCCCACCGGCGTATTCGGCTAGGACTCTTGTTAACCTAGGCCTCTGGTGCATTATATAACCAGGGCCAGGCTAGTCGATAGAGGAGACAACTCCATATACAAAAATCATACCATAGGCTAGCTTCTAGGGTTTAGCCTCCTTGATCTCGTGGTAGATCTACTTTTGTACTACCCATATTATCAATATTAATCAAGCAGGACATAGGGTTTTACCTCCATCAAGAGGGCCCGAACCTGGGTAAAACATCGTGTTCCTTGTCTCCTGTTACCATCCAGCCTAGACGCACAGTTCGGGACCCCCTACCCGAGATCCGCCAATTTTGACACCAACATTGGTGCTTTCATTGAGAGTTCGCTGTGTGATCGACAAAAGGATCGATGGCTCGCCTGCAGATCAACTGCGACTTCGGCATCTTCGTCACCAGCTCGACTGGTCACCTTGGTTCGACCAAGAATTGCGCCCCATGTTTGGATCACCATGTTTGTACGAGGGCCTTCATCAAACATCAACTCCGAACTCGGGGGCTCTATCAAGATCACGAAGGAATCATCTATGGAGCTCGGGGGCTCAATGTCAACATTGCCCTCAAGCTACCGTGCTGTTTTTCTGGACAGCGAACTTGTATCTGCCACCACCACCTCCTCGAGTATCGCTTTGACGATCGCTTTGGTGGAATTGTGCAGAATTGAGTCTACAACAACTCTGGAAAATTTTGTCGAGTTCCGATGGAGGAATCTCTGGCAATCCACGATATACTGGAGCCCTGTCAAATCTGGATGGGAATTTGGATGACTTTAGATAGTGGTGTCCCGCTTCTAGCTCGGACGTCGTTTGGAAGATCCAACCGTTGATCGGCTGCGGAATTCCTATATATACCACCTCTCAAAATTTCAGCTCGATCCGACCGTCCAAACTCTAGGAACCTTCCGATTAGTGCATCACTTTTCGGATCTGTTTTCTGCGCGAAAACGAATCCGACCCGAGTTCATCTTTTTTATGAACAGGATTTCGGACATCCCTTTTGAAGGAAGTTTTGTATGGGGTATTGTGTTTTGTTCCCGAACACATCCCACTAACTTTAAGATCTTTTTAACATGATCTTCAACATCATGCTGGTGTCAAACCAGTCCGGCAATATTACTCCACGGCTGCCGACCTGCGCTAGACACGTCGTCACTTTAGCCGAGCTCAACTTCTTCGGATCATCATCTTGGCAAGCCGAACAAGAGTCCGGCATCGCAAAGGATAAATCATCATCAACATCGCCGCCCCACGGATTACACGGAGTGGGCATACCGGCATCGCTGCACGGTCGCTTCATCAAGCCGGCATCGACCACGTCACGACCTGCATCGACAGGGCCGCACTATTGCTTCTTCAAGCTGGTGTCCATCACGCCGACCTACTTCGACATTTCGGCTGGACCGGGGGCTTCGCCATCTCTTCATCAACCTACTTCGGACGCTTCGGCATCACTAGCCGACCAGCTCCGTCACGTCAGCTGGGCCGAGGGCTTTGCCTCAGCGAGTCAACCTTTACCAGCATTGCCATGCCGTCGTTTTATCGCCCATCAGGCAATAGGTGTGCGGAGCGGGTCCCAATTTTAGGAATCACCTTCTTTCGGATTGCTACAACAAATAAACCAGGTGCTATTAATCCTAGTATTTTTTGCTTGTTTGGGTTCATTTTTCCCAAGGAATTATTACTCTGGTTCGTCCGTCATATGTACACAGGTCTATCAAATGGTGGCCACATTAACGACAGTCACATGGTGGTTCGGTCAGTTTCCGTACATAGTCCGGCGAACGCCGCACTCGGAGCTCAGACCGACCTGCGAATTCAGGCTTTGCCACGCCTTTACCGCATCACGCCGACGCCCTGCATCGACATTGACTTCGGCGCCAGGCCATATTTCTTTTATTACTCACTTTGCATAAATTATTTATTATGCAACGATTTTTTTTAATTATCATTATTACTATTATCTCCGGTTTGCACTATTTTTTGTGCATAGGAAAATGATCCGGGGACTTTGGCGTCACTCTGTCGGTCTGCATTGATCGTGCTATGTCACCACTTCGGCATGTCAAGCTCTCCGCTCCGCCACCTCGGGACCGGCTTGAGGGATGAAACCTTTCCCCGCATCAAGCTCGGACCGCGTCATCAATACCGAACACATTAACCATCTAAGTCGCTTTCATGCTCAAAGCTTTAATTTCTAATTTGCGTTCGGTTCGACCAAGCATTATACTTTTTTGGAAAAAAGTTGCTTCTAAAAAATTTCCTTGTCCAAACTTTGTTTGTGACGCATAAATTCAAATACCCCGTTTACTTGGGGGCTTCCTTTATGAAGCTTTTCCTGTTGCATATGATTATACTTGTACGGCTTCGTTCCTTGTTCGTGTATTACGCCACAATATGCACCATATTGACTTAAGCGGTTTGTAAGCTGGGTTGCCTCGCTCCTGTGTTTACCCCTACATTCCCGATTGTTCGGCTAGGGAGTAAAGGGAGCACCTCTGCGATTGTCACGATCGGGTCACCCGAGCCGGACCTCAGACTGGGTGAAGCCGAAAGCTAGCGCTCTTATAGTTATTCAATGATGGTCGGCACACAACGGAACTCATGAGTACAAAAAATCTATTGCACAAGTCTCATAATAACAATGAGCACCGAAGAAAGGTATCGGTGGGGGTACTATTTTCTTCGAAGATGCTTCTTACTCTTCGCAGTAATATAGCATAAGTTCCCTGAGCGCGCTTTGTCTGTTACAGCCTTATGGCCTGATTTCCTGGTTATTGGAAACACCGTCGATATTCTAGACCGATGGAGTACATAACACTTTTCGGTCCTTAACCGAAGAGGGAGAAGCCGACGGTCGGTTAAGACACGTTTAAAGTTCAGTTGAACATAGATATGATATAAGTACTTTGGTACATGTAATCATTCTTCTACCCAAGTCACTTGGGGGCTCTTAAGTTTATTTGAGCCGTTTTATAATAAGTGTTCTTCTTCTCAGTCATTGCATTAAAGGATGACAGAAGCACTTCTTTTTTCTAAGACCAATTTTCGGATTGGCACCGAACACTTGATCTTGTTCGAACGTCATGTTTTTACTGACGTTTCTTGGTTTTCCAAGATTTTTCGCACTTTTAAACTATTTGTGCTTTTCCAGCATTAGTCTCGCAGTGCAACGCCGGACACCTTTAGGGATTCGGCAAAAACATTCTCAGATATTGCTATATATGCATCGGTTTCGAATTGTGTCTTCGGTCAATAGTTGGGTTGCCCGGATCCTGCACTTGCTTCCTACGTTCCGTTTTGTTCGGCTAGGCGTGCAAAGGGAGAACCACTGCGATTGTGCTTCCATCTCACATGGTTAAGCACCTTAGTGGAGAAAGCCGAAAACTGACTGTCACAATAAGCGTACACTGGTCAGCGATCCGATGACTATGACGGGCCATTCATAACATTGGCCGAAGTGTTTACGGGTTGACCTCGACCGTCGCCGAACACTACCGGGGGCTATTAACTGGCCTCCCAAACTAAATCCTCGATATTTTGCTCTTACATTTGAGCTGAGGTATCATGATCATGCTTAGCATGACAACCCAGAGAAAGGAACCGATAGCGGGACTATTTTTGGAATACATTTCTTCTGTTAAACAGTAATATAACATATCTCTCTGCGTACCTTTGTTTATAAAACCGTGTGGCCAGATTGCCTTGTTTGTCGTAAATCTTTGCCCTCATAAAGGCTTTATAAAGTAGGACAAACACTCCTCGGCTACTGGCCAAGGAGGTGGAAGCCGATGGTCGGTCAACAAAGTTTTGTACAATGCGGATCCGAGCATTAATGACGTAAAGTACTTGGATATATAGAGTCATTACACATAATTTGTGATTTTACTATGGATATTGATCCTTAATTCGGCCACCCGTGCCCGCATTAAGGCTCGGGGGCTATTGGGCTTCGGGCTTATTATTTATAAATATTAAAGGGGCACATCGATCCCCTGATCTGGTGTTGCCACCTGACCAGTGTCTCGGGGGCTACTGCATTGCTTGTCCAATGCAGAAAATTTTATGTGCAATATAGTTTCCGAGGAGATTTTGATCCTCAGGTTGGTCGGCCGCACCCAACCTGAGTCTTGAGGACTGAGCATGCCGCTTTTGTGTCCCGAAGTATTCTGCCGAGCTAGGACTTGATCCGCAGGCCAATTTTGCAAATCAACCTGAGCCTCAGCGGCTACTGGGATCAGCGGTCTTATGTCATCCTTCATGTGCATCTCGGGTTTTAGACCGATACACACCTTGAGGGCTACTGGCTATATATCTCAGCAGAGAATAAATTGCACCAATAAAATATTGACAAAAAATCGGCCCATAGTCGGGGTGGTGCACCACCTCGGAAGTAGTCCGGCATAAAGCTCGGGCGCTAGTGGCTGGCTCCATAGAGGGCATTTCCGGCATTAAGCTCGGCTAAACTCCTTCAATTTTTTTGAACCAAGGTGATATGACACCACAGATATAGTCCGGCATTGGAGCCTGGACACAGTCCGGCGTTGGAGCTCGGATATATTTCGGTGTTGGAGCTCGGATATATAGTCCGGCGTTGGAGCTCGGATACATAGTCCGGCATTGGAGCTCGGATACATTCCGGCGCTAGAGCTGGGAAGCGGTCCGGCGTTGGTGCTCGGCTGCAAAAGATACCTCGAATGCAGTCCGGCGTTGGAGCTCGGACGCAAGAGGACCCTTCCTCCCGGGAACAACTTCAAACCCGAGGTGTGGCATAAAAATAAACAAGGCATTGATAAAGGCCGGAAACTTAAAGGGGCTCCTCGGATATCCGACGTGTAAACTCGTCGAATGCATTTCGGCGATCCTCAAGATCGAAGATAAAGAAGATTTGTTGAACCAGTTTTCAAGACCGTCAACCGAAGATGAAGAATAGTTCAGAAGAATCGAGGAGCATCCCTAACTTGAAGACCGGTTCAGGGGGCTACTGACGGTGTCCTGGACTAGGGGGTACTCACCACGTCGTCTCCCGATCTATTAGATTGGGCCGAGGCCCCCATGGCCGTATACTCATGGGCCAGTTCGGACAGCTGCCGCATACAAGGAAGATTACACAAAGGCTTGGCGATCAAGACAAGGACTGCTCCCCACCGGCGTATTAGGCTAGGACTCTTGTTAACCTAGGCCTCGGGTGCATTATATAAACCAAGGCCAGGCTAGTCGATAGAGGAGACAACTCCATATACAACAATCATACCATAGGCTAGCTTCTAGGGTTTAGCCTCCTTGATCTCGTGGTAGATCTACTCTTGTACTACCCATATTATCAATATTAATCAAGCAGGACGTAGGGTTTTACCTCCATCAAGAGGGCCCGAACCTGGGTAAAACATCGTGTTCCTTGCCTCCTGTTACCATCTGGCCTAGACGCATAGTTCGAAACCCCCTACCTGAGATCCGCCGGGTTTGACACTGACACCAGCCCTCGCGAACTTGCGAAACCAGTGTTGCACGTACATAACTACGCTCTAGAAATACCATGGGCACAGGGGGAGGGGCACCATCACGGCATGCCCGAAACGCGGCTTAAACCGCACTAGGGGCTGCCGATTTCTCAGTTTTCTCTTATTTTCAGGACTCCATTCTTCGGAAGGCTTGTCCGGTAGTACAATTGCCGCACAAACAATACAACTAGGGAAGCAGAAAGCTACGCCGCACTACGGAACTCTAAGGTGGTCTCTATAACGAGCAGTATACCTTTTTCGCATAACATTCCGCAGCTCGCCTCTGGAAAGGACATATTTGATAGTCCCATCTTTTGCTTTTCGCACTATTTGTATCGTTCTACTTTGATTGCAGCTTTTTTAAATAAACAATAAATAGCTTCCATCTATTATTGCATTACCTCTTTTTTACGAATATATGTTCATTAATGACATGTTGCACCCGTACACTTTGGTACGACCCTTGTTCAAGAATTCGTCCGATTAACCAGTTAACTTGCGGATTGATCCCTACTCATAGGGTCCCCGAGTAGCCAATTACCCGATAAATCGTCCAATTAATTGATTAAATGGCTGATTAACTTGCCGATTAGCCTATTAATCCCCTACTCACCGGCCGACCAAGCAGCTACCAGTTAACGATTTCCTCAACAATGGGTACGGCCATTACGCCAGGGGCTTAAGTACCCCACAACATGGTGTGAGAAGTCCGAACACTTTCACAAGTTCAGCACCCCGAACTTATAGCATTATATGCATCGGCTCCAAATCATGTCTTGGGTCAATAGTTGGGTTTGCCCGGCTCCTATGTTTTGGTACCTTACGTTCCGTCATATCGGCTAAGGTAGCACTAGGAGAACTACTGCGATTGTGCCCCAGTTGAGCTGGGCTAAGCACCTCAGTAGAGAAAGCTAAAACTGACCGTCATGATGAGGCGAGAGCTGGTCGCTGTTCGAGAGGTTTTCGAGTCCCTAAAGACTTATGCCGCTTAGAGCGAGGAGTCGGCTTTGTCCGGCTGTCGGCGTACTAGAGTAGGGGTACCCTAGTATCCCGAACTTGTGCACGGGCAGTCGCAGCATCCCGCGGCAAGGCTTGCCGGGCGACTGCCAAGGTCCTCTGTGGTTCCTTTGGAGTCATTCAAGAACAAAGTATTTAAGCCAAGGAGACAAGACCCCGGCAAGAGGAGCTTGCCGGGAAGGCCAACCAAGGCATCTCAAGGAACTTGCCGCGACGCGCCACGCGTCCCGGCAAGGCCTGGTGAGCGACAAGCTCCTGGACGCGACAAGACAACGACCGCGGCAAGGTGCTTGCCGCGGCAAGCCACCACTCTCTACCTGCGCTCCAGCACATCCACCAACGTGTCGCTCTGGGACCCTTCCAGGTGTGCGTGGCGGGAGGCTGTGCAGCCAGCGGTATGCGGTGGTAAGCGGCGCTGACAAGATTGCCATCGTGGCGAGCGGTGGCGTCCCTGACGGTCCCTTTTGCACTATTTGGGCGACGCAGACGGGCATTTAATGCCCTTGTCCCCTGTCGTGAGGGTTAGGTATGATACACTGTAGCAGGTAGCTGTACCAACCACAGCACCTTTTCCACTTTTATCCTTGTCTGCGTTGCCACCTGTCGGTGACCCCTTGAGCATATAAAAGGAGGCCCATGCACAACGTAGAGGGGAAAGGGGGAAGGAGAGAACTCTCACGCTCGGTCTCGTTAGCTGCTGGTGTGTACTGTAGCACTCCGCGCTCCCGAGCAAGAACTCAATACAAACTACAAAGCAGGAGTAGGGTTTTACGCATCCGTGTGGCCCGAACCTGGGTAAACTGCTCATGTGCTTCGCCTCGATCTGCTCTTTGTGCGATCTTCGGCCCTGCCGAACCGAAAGGGACTCGGTCCGCCGGTCCCATAGGTGTTCGTGGGTCAGTTTCCCCGACACCGGCCAAGGCATGGATAGCGCCCCGAACTCGGTCTTCCGAACACTAGGGGCTTCGCCGAAATTTAAAATTATAGAATTCTATGGCTAAGTGAGAGTGTTCAAGCACTATAGTCTGATTGCCTTGCTCGTTGTGTTGAGTGCCTCCCTCGAAGGACGCAAGAATGGGAAAAGGAGCGCTCATGTTTATCTCGAACACCCCAGC
This sequence comes from Triticum monococcum, assembly GCA_034509565.1. Lineage (NCBI taxonomy): Eukaryota > Viridiplantae > Streptophyta > Magnoliopsida > Poales > Poaceae > Triticum > Triticum monococcum. The sequence continues at coordinate 829,246,759 of CM067842.1, forward strand.
ACTCGTGCCATGGGGGCAGAAGCCGACGACTCGCCATCTCTCAAATTTGATAAACGTCCGCACAGAAGGTACTATTTTAAATTCAAAAAGCATTGCTTAGCGCACATGAACAAGTTTTCAGCGCACAGGACAAAACGAGCGAGTTCACTGAAAAATTACATTCATGGAACATTCATCCGCCACAAGGAGGGCACCCTTCAGAACGCCCTCATAATACATCTCTGGCTTGCGATGCTCCTTGCCCGGCGGTGGCCCGTCCTTCACAAGCTTCTCAGCATCCAGCTTGCCCCAGTGCACCTTCGCACGGGCAAGCGCCCTACGGGCACCCTCGATGCATACGGAGCGCTTGATGACTTCGAGCCTTGGACAGGCCTCCACCAGCCGCCTCACCAGCACGAAGTATCTCCCAGGCATGGCCTCTCTAGGCCATAGTCGGACTATGAGGCCCTTCATGGCCTGTTCGGCCACCTTATGGAGCTCGACCAGCTGTTTCAGCTGGTCGCTTAAGGGCACTAGGTGTTCGGCCTCAGCATACTAAGACCAGAACACCTTCTACGTCGAGCTTCCCTCCTCGGCGAGGTAGAAGGCGGCGACATCCGACATGCTACGGGACAAGTCTGCGAATGCTCCTGGAGAGCTCCGGATTCGGGTAAGTGACAAGTAATTCACTTTTACGTGCTTGCTTTGCATAAAGAATGCCTTACCCGCCACTATCTTTTTTATTGCCTCAACCTCTTGGAGGGCCTTTTGGGCTTCGGCCTTGGCAGACTTGGCATCTTCAATGGCCGCCGCGAGCTCAGACTCTCGCATCTTCAAGTCAAGCTCCAAACTCTCATGTGTTTTCATGAGAGCCTGGAGCTCTTGCCGCACCTCGCCAACCTCCGTCTCATGCTTCTCCCGCTCGGTGCGCTCCGTGGCCGCCCTCTTTTCGGCCTCGGACAGCGCTTGCTTAAGGGTCATCATCTCAGTTGTGGCCCCTACAATAGCCGCGTTAATCCTATCAGTTTTTGCAATTGCACCTTTCACATATTTCAATAAGGTATTTCTTACCTTCCTTCTCCTCGAGCTGCTGCTTGGCTAGGCCGAGCTCTTGCTCGGACCGCTCGAGGTTCTACTTCAGCGTATCCACCTCCGCAGTCAGTGCGGCGGAGGCCAGCAACAAAGCATGCATACGCATATTGACTTGATTATGCTAGACTCTTGCGATTATTAGATCCTCTATTCGGCTTTTCTTTCCGAACGCCGAACAGAGCATCAGGGTCTACTGTCTATGTGGTAATATTTTTACATATTCTTTACTTACCTGAAAGCCTGTTAGAAGGCTAGCACAGGCTTCAGTCAGTCCGCTCTTGACGGACCGAACCTTCTGGATCACCACACTCATAACAGTGCGGTGCTCCTCGTCGATGGAGGCGCCGTTAAGCGTCTCCAGCAAATTGTCCGGTGCCTCCGATTGGCCGGAGGTCACCGGCTTGGTAGGCTTGCTCCTTGTCGGTGTCAAAACTGGCGGATCTCGAGTAGGGGGTCCCGAACTGTGTGTCTAGGTCAGATGGTAACAGGAGGCAGGGGACACGATGTTTACCCAGGTTCGGGCCCTCTTGATGGAGGTAAAACCCTACGTCCTGCTTGATTAATATTGATGATATGGGTAGTACAAGAGTAGATCTACCATGAGATCAGAGAGGCTAAACCCTAGAAGCTAGCCTATGGTATGATTGTTGTTCATCCTACGGACTAAAACTCTCCGGTTTATATAGACACCGGAGAGGGCTAGGGTTACACAGAGTCGGTTACAATGGTAGGAGATCTACATATCCGTATCGCCAGGCTTGCCTTCCACACCAAGGAAAGTCCCTTCCGGACACGGGACGAAGTCTTCAATCTTGTATCTTCATAGTCTAGGAGTCCAGCCGAAGGTATAGTCCGGCCATCCGGACACCCCCCTTATCCAGGACTCCCTCAATAGCCCCTGAACCAGGCTTCAATGACGACGAGTCCGGCATGCAGATTGTCTTCGGCATTGCAAGGCGGGTTCTCCTCCAAATTCCATGTACCTGTTGAATAGTGTCCGGTTTCTTGTAAATGTAGTGTTCCTTGGCTTCTACGCCCAATAATGGTTGTTTTCCACGTGTCAAACGAATACAAAAAGTCAGGGTGTTTTTTATATTTACACCCCTAGCCGCGTGAATGAGGCGCATATTTAAGGGGACGAGGATTTAGATCCAAACCACACCTTCTCCCTTCTGCAAGTATTCATCAGAGCGTATCCGACAGAGGTCCATTCTATCATGGCCAGCCGCCGCAGCTCCTCCTCTCGCCCTTCCAGCCCTCAGCCTGGAGATTGGAAGAGATGCTCTATCCCGCACAGCGAGCTAGTGAAGCTCCAGACCAAGGGATTTCTCCCCCGGCCTATATGGTCCCGGTTTGAGCCGGACTTGCCACCTATAATGGCGGAGAGCAAGCGGAGAGCGCCCCCAATCCCTCCAAAGGAGAGCGGGTATGCCTTACCCCTTACTTAATAAGAGAGCTCAGATTTCCAATTCATCTGTTTCTCCGGGGGCTTCTGGAGTTCTATGGCCTCCAGTTGCACAACCTCACGCTTGCCTCCATATTGCATATCACGGGCTTCGTAGCCCTTTGCGAGCTGTTTTTGGGCTGCGAGGCTCATTTCGCGCTGTGGAAAAGGCTATTCTGCCTTGTGCCCCACTTTAAGGAGGTTTTGATATATCAAGTGGGCGGAGCCGAAGTGTGGCGCATCGCCGGGACCGGATATCTATCCAGAACCCCAAAGAAGGCGTCCGAGGACTGGCCTTCGGAATGGTTTTATATAGAGGACGTTCCGCTGCCGGATCCTATCTGGATCGGCCTCCCTGAGTTCGACAGTGCTCCCCTAAAGAAGCGCCTAAGCTGGCGTCCACGGAGCCCTCAGAGGGAAAGCGACAGGGACGTTATTTACCTGATGGGTCGGATAAGATTGTTAGCTCATTACGGACTGACCATGATCAGGGTCATGGCCGCATGCATCATGCGAGGGGTGCACCCGCTTCAGTATAGAGGCCACCCCATGTTGGACTTCAACGGGGAGGACGACGCCACCCGCTATGGCCGTGAGGGGCCGGATTCAGCTGCCGCTCTAATAAAGACCTTGTCCGCTTTGTACAAGGGAGAAGAGGAGGAATTTCTCTGCGTCAACCCACGGGGTGGATTTTCTATGGCTGATCAAGATTTGCTAGCCGACAGATGGACTGAAGTCCTTGCGGCCGAAGAGTATGAACTCAAACGCCCATCCAAAAGCTACCCAAAGCGCAGGTTGCTACCCCAATTAGAGGAGGAAGCACCTAAACCTACATCACCAGCACATGATGCGGCTGACCGGCCACCCCGTGGCCGCGACAGAGAGGCCTCTCGGCCCTCCACTCAAGCCGCAACCCGACGCCGCTCAAAAAATACCAAGGCATGGGAAAACACGCCAGACCTGCGAGATATATTGGAGGACAAGGCAAGGAAAACAAGATCGATCTACGGATCGCGTGGGCACCCCACGGCATGAGACAGTAATCGTCACTCCGAATACAATAAATCCGGTCAGGCTGAACACAGTAGACAAAGCTCGTTTGAACTGCGTCGTGATATAGCCCAATACAGAGGCGCCGCACACCCACTATGCTTCACAGATGAAGTAATAGATCATCAAATCCCCGAGGGTTTCAAACCCGTGAACATCGAATCATACGATGGCACGGTATGGATCGAGGACTATCTCCTTCATATCCACATGGCCCGCGGTGATGACCTACACGCCATCAAATACCTCCCACTCAAGCTTAAAGGACCAGCTCGGCATTGGCTTAATAGCTTGCCGGCAGAATCAATTGGTTGTTGGAAGGACCTGGAAACCGCATTTCTCGACAATTTCTAGGACACTTATGTGCGACCACCAGACGCCGATGACCTTAGCCACATAATTCAGTAGCCAGAGGAATCGGCTAGACAATTCTGGACACGGTTCCTAACCAAGAAAAATGAAATCGTCGACTGTCCGGACGCAGAGGCCCTAGCAGTCTTCAAGCATAACATCCGCGACGAGTGGCTTCCACGGCACCTAGGAAAGGAAAAGCCAAAATCAATGGCAGCCCTCATGACACTTATGACCCGCTTTTGCGCGAGAGAAGACAGCTGGCTAGCTCGCAGCAATAACATGACCAAGAGCCCTGGTAATTCAGATACCAAGGACAGCAGTGGCAGGTCACGTTGGAACAAGCAAAAGCGCCGCATTAACGGCGACAATACTGAGGATACGGCAGTTAATGCCGGATTCAAAGGCTCTAAACCCGGTCAGCGGAAAAAGCCATTCAAAACAAATACTCCGGGCCCGTCCAGTTTGGACCGAATACTCGACCGCTCATGCCAGATACATGGCACCCCCGAAAAACCAGCCAATCACACCAACAGGGATAGTTGGGTGTTCAAGCAGGCAGGCAAGTTAAATGCCTAAAACAGAGACAAGGGGCTGCATAGCGATGACGAGGAGGAGCCCCGACCGTCGAACAACAGTGGACAGAAAGGTTTTGCCCCACAAGTGTTGGGGAACGTAGTAATTTCAAAAATTTCCTACGCACACGAAAGATCATGGTGATGCACAGCAACGAGGGGGAGAGTATGATCTACGTACCCTGCTGGATCGCAACGGAAGCGTTGACACAACGTAGAGGAAGTAGTCGTACGTCTTCTTCCCGATCCGACCGATCAAGGCACCGTTACTCTGGCACCTCCGAGTTCTTAGCACACGTACAGCTCAATGACGATCCCCCGACTCCGATCCAGCAAAGTGTCGGGGAAGAGTTCCGTCAGCACGACGGCGTGGTGATGATCTTGATGTTCTACCGATGCAGGGCTTCGCCTAAGCACTGCAACGATATGACCGAGGTGGAATATGGTGGAGGGGGGCACCGCACACGGTTAAGGAACGATCACGAAGATCAACTTGTGTGTCTATGGGGTGCCCCCTGCCTCAGTATATAAAGGATGGAGGAGGAGGAGGCCGGTCAAGGCTAATGGTGTGGCCAGGATGGGAGTCCTGCTAGGACTCCAAGTCCTAGTAGGAGTCCATCAAGAGGGGAGGAAGGGAGAAGGAAGTGGAGGAGTAGGAAAGGTGGCCGGCCCCCTTTTCCCTAGTCCAATTCGGACTAGAGGGGAGGGAGCGCAGCAGCCTTTTTCCTCTTCCCACTAAAGCCCATCAAGGCCCATTACTTATCCCGTAACTCCCCGGTACTCCGAAAAATACCCGAATCACTCGGAACCTTTCCGATGTCCAAATATAGTCGTCCAATATATCGATCTTTACGTATTGACCATTTCGAGACTCCTCGTCATCTCCCCGATCTCATCCGGGACTCCGAACTCTTTCGGTACATCAAAACTCATAAACTCATAATATAACTGTCATCGAAACCTTAAGCGTGCGGACCCCACGGTTCGAGAACAATGTAGCCATGACCGAGACACGTCTCCAGTCAATAACCAATAGCGGGACCTGGATGCCCATATTGGCTCCTACATATTCTACGAAGATCTTTATCGGTCAGACCGCATAACAACATACGTTGTTCCCTTTGTCATCGGTATGTTACTTGCCCGAGATTCGATCGTCGGTATCCAATACCTAGTTCAATCTCGTTACCGGCAAGTCTCTTTACTCGTTCTATAATACATCATCCCACAACTAACTCATTAGTTGCAATGCTTGCAAGGCTTAAGTGATGTGCATTACCGAGAGGGCCCAGAGATACCTCTCCGACAATCGGAGTGACAAATCCTAATCTCGAAATACGCCAACCCAACATGTACCTTTGGAGACACCTGTAGTACTCCTTTATAATCACCCAGTTACGTTGTGACGTTTGGTAGCACCCAAAGTGTTCCTCCGGCAAACGGGAGTTGCATAATCTCATAGTCATAGGAACATGTATAAGTTGTCAGGACCCCGATTCTAAGCCACATCGATCTAGCCGGTAACACCTCATATCACTTTGCGGCCTCACGCACGGTATCCCACGGGTGTCGCCTTACCATGGCCCGGGACGGTTTGCGCCTTTTGGCTCGCGTATATGACAATGTCGCTAGCATCCATATGACCGAGAACCCGGGCCAACATGGCTAGTCGTGAACCCAAAGCGGCACAGACCTATGGAGACAGGCATACATGAATCACATCGAACATGTCGGTCATCAACGAGTGATTCCGGGCTGTAGCACTGGGCTAACAGGACTCCGGGGATCCCGGGCTGTAGCAGGCTACACAGGACTTCGGAGATCACCGCGTGACATTTCCCCGAAGGGACAGACATAGGGACGAAGTGAAACACATGCCGGCCAGTCAAGTGTCCTGAACAATAGTGCTGGGCTAGCAGGACTCCGGTGAACCGGGCTGTAGCGGACTACTATGGCTCGAGGAACACTAGACTACATTTCCCCATAAGAAAGGCTGCGAAGGACAAACAACTAGATTGTCGGATCCCACTCATACCAAGCATTTCAATCATACACACAATATGCCCGATATGAGTACATACAACATGGCATCACAACAAAACTCTACAACTCAAGAACTTTATTTAAAGGCTCCAGGGAGCCATACATAACATATTCATACAGGTAGGGGTCACATGACCCGACACTCAAGTCATACAGTCATACAAGCACATGCGGAAGCAACTAGTCTGAGTACAGACTCTAGAAAGAAAGAAGGCTTCTCGAAGCCTGTCTATCTACATAGGGCCCTCCATGGCCTGGATCACCACCTGGGTGGCTAGTCACTCGTCGACGTCAAGGTCTACGTAAAACCCATCGGAGGGGGCAGTGTTGTCGTCTGAAAACAATAAATAAGCAAACATGAGTACAAAGGTACTCAGCAAGTCTTACATCAGAACCAACTATACATGCTCATTCTCAAGAAGGTGGTGGGGTTTATGCAGCAAGCCAGCTTTGACTCTTGGCTAAGCTATCCTACGGAACCTTTTAGCAAAATAGTTTTCGCACACGAGTCCACTACTCACCATCACAATACTCCACAGTGGATCCTCCCTCGTATCCTGCGAGAGGGCCATCCTCGGTACTCACACTTATCTTGAGTCTTTTAGTAGTATCCATTAACTTGTCTATGAACTGTATAGGCAACCAAGTAGTCCTTTACCGTGGACGCGGCTGTTCGAATAGTTTTATACCCTGAAGGGGTGTACTTCGTCACACATGTTTCCACCACTTAGCGTCTGCACACGAAATGTGCTCGGCAGACTTCAAGCGAAAACCGACGTGGGTGTAGACCACGACCTGACTAACCTCACAAGTCTCTAGTCCAGGGTCATCGCCTATTCAGGTTCCATCCGCAAGGAAATCTGGCCGGGGTGTCCTCAACGGCCCCGAACGATGTGAACAGGGTTCCCGAGACACCAAACGGGTGACTCGGTACACCGTGCCACGGTGTATCTACCGCAACATAGCCCACCCCTAGGGTCAGCGCTACGCACGGCCGCCAACACATATCCTACAATCACCAGAAACTAGTTGCAACTCCTGGACTGAGGTGAGAGGGGTCAGTAAGTCGAGCGGGGTCATATTTCAGGGCCCAATGTGTGGTAGTAGCTGAATCTTAAATCACGCATACAGAACTCAGTTCTTAGGGACGGCCTCAATGAAACAACCCACCATGTACTCCTACATGGCCTCTCATCGATACCTTTACCAAAACATGTTCAACACATCCCACATATCACTGACACAAGCATTTCACTCTAGCCCATCACCCAGATGAACCAGACCTGACACAACTCTAAGCATAGCAGGCATAGCAAGGTAGGAATCACAAAACATGGCTCAATCAACTCCTACACATGCTAGTGGGTTTCATCTAGTTACTGTGGCAATGACAGGTCATGCAGAGGGTAAGGGTTCAACTACCGTAGCACACAGCAGTTTGAAACGCGTTGTCTTAATGCAGTAAACAAGAGCAGGAGCGAGAACATGGGTTGTATCGGAATGATCAATGGTTGCTTGCCTGATGGAGTGGTAACGGGGTACTGCCCTTCAGTTGGATACTCGTGAATATCCTCGGAGGCAGAACCTACCACGAAGAACACAACCAGCACAATCAACACATGACGATATGCAACAATTATGATGCATGCTATGACATGGCAGTATGAATGTGTTTTGGCCTAATGCAAGCTAAAACAGAAGGGTAGTTGCTTATTTGAACCAAAGGTTCAAGTGTTAGCTCATTTGACATGATCATATTAGTGCATCACCTTATATTGCATAAACAGCAGGTTTAACTTGTTCTGACATGCATGAAACCAGTACCAATGGATAGCTTGGATTTTTCTGATCATTTTTCATATATAATTTGTCTCATTTGGAGTTATGGTTGAATTTCTATGAATTTTTGAAGTTTAGGCAATTTTCTGGAATTTTCTATATAAAATTAAATCCAGAAAAGAGTTATTGCGTCAGCCTTGCGTCAGCATGACGTCAGCAAGTCAACAGGCCCGGTACAGGTCAAACCTGACCTGTGGGACCCGTGTGTCAGTGGCTCATCTAGTTAATTAACTAATTAATTTAGATTAACACTAAACAGATTTAGTTAGCAGGGGGGCCCGCTTGTCATTGACTCAGGGAAGTCAACTGGGCCCACCCAGTCAATGGTCAAGGTCAACACTTGCCGGCGTCTAGCCGCCGGCGAGGCCAGACGCGGCGGAGGAAGTGCATTTGCACGTTCTGGCCACCAAACGGAAGGCCGAGAGCATCTACGAGCTCCTGGGAACGAGCCGCAGCTCTTGGTGGTGATGGTTGAGCTCGGGGTGGCCGGGGGCGTCGCCGGCGACGACTTTGGCGGTCGCCGGAGTTCGGGCGCCGATGGAAACGGCGACGCCGTGCACGGGAGGATCAACGGGTAGCACCTACGCGTTCTGCAGGCTCCCACAAAGCCAACGGGCATATGCACGGGGCCGATTGGCCATCGGAGCCTCGTCGGCGACGAGTTCGTGCGGCGGTGTGCTTCGGGCGTCATGGGAAGTGGTGCTACAACGAGCGCTAGGCCGTGGGGTTAGGGGGAAACGACGGAGGAGCTCACTGGGAGGTCGAAGCGCAGCTCAGTGGGCCTGGGGACGACCTAGACAGCGCGAATCGAAGACGAGGTCGCCGGCGGCCGAAGGTTGAAGAAGAGCTCGAAGTCGACGCTGCAGGGCTTCCGGCGGGGTGTGGTTCGGTGAGGGGGTCGAGGACAACGTCGCGGAGCTCGTGGGCACAACCGAGGGGCGAGGGGGTGGTTGTGGCCGTGGTGGTTCGCGTCGGCGGCGGCGGCCGCGTTCGGTGGAAGCGAGGGGGAGCCAGAGGAGGGGATGAGCACGGGGGGGGGGAGGAATGAGAGGGCCTGGGGGTGCGTGGCCGTCTCCGTGGCATTGGGAGGGAGTCCGGGGAAGCAGGATGTGGCGCGCAGGGTGGAGGTGGCGCGCGCGCGTGCCGGCGAGCGTCGGGCACACGCCCGCGTCCTTCTGTCTGAGGAGGGGGACGACAGGAGGCAGCGGGGTGGGCTGGGCCGCCAGCTGGAGATGGGCCAGGTAAGTGGCCCAGTGGCCTTTCCCTCTTTATTTATTTGTGTTTTTCTATTTCTGTTATTTTGTTTTGATTTAGTTTAAATACTAAATCATTTTATGAAATCCTGAAAATATTTATGGACACTTGCTGAATTATTTCAGTGGCCCAAAAAATAGTTCCAACATTATTTGAGCATTTGAATTATTTAATAGCATTTAAATGCCCAAATTCAAATACTTATGATTTAAATCAATGCCCCTTTTGTTGACCTAAAATTGTGTGCACCATTTTTCCCAAGGGTTCTAACCCAAGGCAAAGAGGGTGAACATTTTTGAAGGGCATTTCAGGTTCATTGAATTTATTTTTAGTAAACCCTAGTTGATTTCAGGGGGGGTGCTGGGGGTTCTGTTTTCCCCATTTCAATTTTCTGATGAAGGTAAACATGATGCACACTCTAATGCATGATCTAGCTAGGGTGTGACAACTCACCCCCACTCAATAGAATATCGTCCCGAGATTTAGGATCATCTGGGAAGAAGTGGGGTACTCGAGTCGAAGACGATCCTCCCTTTCCCAAGTGGCTTCTTCCTCGGAATGGTGTGACCATTGAACCTTGAGAAACTTGATATTATGACGTTGAGTGGTACGCTCGGTTTGATCAAGGATACGAACGGGGTATTCCCGATAAGAAAGGTTATCTTGTAGATCAAGCGTTTCGTGGTCCACTCCACGGATAGGATCCGCGAAGCAACGCCTGAGTTGCGAAACATGGAAGACATCGTGAACTCTGGAAAGATGCGGAGGTAGTTCCAATTGGTAGGCAACTTCTCCTCGTTTGGCCAGAATGCGAAAGGGTCCAATGTAACGAGGAGCCAATTTGACTTTGATACCGAAACGATGGGTTCCCTTTAACGGGGTAACCCGAAGGTAAGCCTTCTCGTCAATTTCAAATGTCATAGGCTTATGTTTACGATCATATTGACTCTTTTGGCGAGATTGGGCTGTTTTCAATTTCTCACGAATAACACGAACCTGCTCTTCTGCTTCCTGAATCATATCCGGGACAAAGAGTTGTCTTTCCCCGGTTTCTGACCAGTTAAGAGGCGTTCGACATTTTCGTCCATAGAGAACTTCGAAGGGAGCTTTGCCCAAACTAGCTTGATAGCTATTGTTATAAGCAAACTCCGCGAATGGAAGGCATTTCTCCCAACTCATTCTGAATGAGATAACAGAAGCTCGGAGCATATCTTCGAGAATTTGATTGACTCGCTCTACTTGACCACTTGATTGGGGATGGAAGGCGGTGCTAAAGGAGAGATGAGTTCCTTTAGCATTTTGCAAACTTTCCCAAAATCGAGAGGTGAAGAGACTTCCATGGTCAGAATTAATTTCCAATGGGACACCATGAAGAGACACTATTCGGGAGATGTATAAGTCAGCTAGCTGGCTAGCGGTGATACTCTCACGAACAGGTAGAAAATGGGCTACTTTGGAAAGACGGTCGATCACGACAAATATGGCATTATTTCCCCTCTTGGTCCTGGGAAACCCAGTGATGAAATCCATACTGATTTTGTCCCATTTCCATTCAAGAATAGCCAAAGGTTGAAGGGTGCCAGCAGGCCGTTGATGCTCTGCTTTACCACGACGACAAACGTCGCAATTAGCAATGTATTGAGCGATTTCTCTCTTCATCCTAGTCCACCAAAACCTCTGGCGTAGGTCTTGATACATTTTAGTACTACCGGGATGAATGGTGAGAGGGGATTCATGAGCTTCCTTAAGGATCATCTGGCGTAGATGTTGTTTCTTGGGAACCACCAGGCGGTTCTCGAAGAAGACAGCACCTTGTTCATCCATGGAAAAGCATTTAGCTGCTCCGCTGGCAATGTTTTCCTTAATCCGGGATATGCCCTTATCACGCTTTTGGGCAGCTATGATTTGATCCATAAGGGTAGGTTTCGCCACCAGGGTAGATAGGAATCCTCGAGGAACAATGTGAAGGTTAAGCTTACGAAATTCCTCATGGAGAAGTGGTTGGCTTTGTTGTAACATCAGGTTATTACAGTAGGACTTACGACTTAGTGCATCAGCCATGACATTGGCTTTGCCGGGGGTGTAAGTTATTCCTAAGTCGTAATCCGAGATCAACTCAACCCAACGTCTTTGCCTGAGATTCAAATCTGGTTGTGTGAAGATATATTTCAAGCTTTGGTGATCGGTGAAGATCTCGCAACGATTACCGAGAAGGTAATGTCGCCAAGTTTTGAGTGCATGGACTACAGCTGCAAGCTCTAGATCATGTGTGGGATAATTTTCCTCATGTGGGTGTAATTGCCGTGAAGCATAGGCAATTACCTGACGATCTTGCATGAGTATGCAACCTAGTCCTTGTCGCGAGGCGTCGCAATAGATAATAAAGTCCTTGGAGAAATCTGGTGGTACCAGTACGGGAGCAGAGGTCAGGCGTCTTTTCAGTTCCTGAAAACTGAACTCGCACTGTGGAGTCCACTCGAACTTTTTATCTTTCTTGAGGAGTTCAGTTAGAGGTTTAGCAACCTTGGAGAAATTCTCGACAAAGCGGCGGCAATAGCTCGCTAGGCCAAGGAAACTCCGAACTTGCTTGACCGTTTCAGGTGGAGTCCAATCAAGGACGGCTTGAACTCGCTCGGGATTGACAGCAATACCCTTACCAGAGATTACATGGCCTAGATAGGTCACTTCTGACAACCAAAATTCACACTTGGAGAATTTGGCATAAAGGCGATGCTCTCGAAGTTTCATCAATACCAGCCTTAGATGTTCGGCATGTTCCTCTTCATTCTTGGAGTAGATGAGTATGTCATCGAGGTATACTACGACGAATTTGTCCAAGTACTCCATGAAAACCGAATTCATTAACCGGGAGAAGGTGGCCGGGGCATTGGTTAAACCGAAGGACATGACGGTGTACTCGTATTGGCCATAACGAGTAACAAAGGCCGTTTTGGGAATGTCCCCATTTCTGATTTTGATTTGATGGTAGCCCAACCTCAAATCCATCTTGGAGAAGACTGAGGATCCAGCGAGCTGGTCATACAGGTCGTTGATCCTGGGAAGCGGGTATTTGTTCTTGATGGTGACCAGATTGACAGGTCGGTAATCCACAACCATTCGATCTGTTCCATCCTTCTTCTTGACGAAGAGGACGGGGCAAGCCCAAGGAGAGGAGCTAGGACGGATGAACCCTTTGCTCAAGGACTCATCGAGTTGGTTCTTAAGCTCGGCTAGTTCTAAGGGTGCCATCTTGTAGGGTCTTCTGGCAATTGGAACGGTTCCTGGAACAAGGTCTATCACAAACTCGACATCCCTGTCAGGTGGAACACCTGGCAGTTCTTCCGGAAACACATCCGGGAAGTCTCGGACTACCGGAACATCCTCAAGGTCTAGGAGAGGGTTGGCATTGAGAGAGTAAAGTTGGCGCTTGGCCACTCGAGTTAAGACATTAACTGTCTTGCCCGAGGGGTGAGTAAGTTGAACGGTTCTAGTGGCACAATCGATCTTGGCATAATGAGCCGACATCCAGTCCATAACCAAGATGATGTTTATGTTGGAGGACTTGAGAGCTATTAAAGATGCAAGGAAGACAAGCCTATCGACAAGAATTTCGTTCCCATGGCTTACCCTAGAAGTTTGCCATTTGGAACCCGGAGTTTGAATTACCATGGAAGTGGGCATGTCACAGAATGTCGTGTTATGCAACCGAGCATAATTCTCGGATATGAATGAATGAGATGCTCCAGTATCGAAAAGAACAGATGCCGGATGGCAGTTAACAAGGAGCGTACCAAGGACGACGTTGGGATGCTCATGAGCCTCTTCGGCTGAAACATAGTTGACATGGCCACGTGCAGTGGTGGCCGGCTTGGCGTAGAAAGTCTTTCCCACGGGCTTACCCCGGCCAACGGACTTTCCAGCTTGATTGGGGTTGTTCTGGGGACACTCTCGACTATAGTGACCCGGTTCTCCACACTTGAAGCATGTTACCACAGTGGGGCGTGGAGCAACATTAGCAGCGGGGCCACCATAGGGCTTGGGCGGTGCAAATTGCTGGTTGGGACGAGGCGCCTCAAAGGATGGCCTCGGGGTGAATCTGGGTGGCAGTGCGGTGCTTGGAATCCACACCCGGCGCTTCTAAGCTCCAGAGCCGGATGAAGACCCAAAATCACGGGAGTGCTTGCGTGAAGCGTCATAATCAGTCTGGCCTGTCTCAGCACTGATAGCTTTATTGACCAGCTTCTGGAAGGATGTGCACTCGTGCAGACGGAGATCGCGGTGAAGCTCGGGGCTAAGTCCCTTGCGGAACCTTGCCTGCTTCTTGGCGTCAGTAGAAACCTCTTCAGGAGCATAGCGTGCCAGGTTCCCAAATTCTCGGCTATATGCATCCACAGTCAGCCTTCCTTGGGTGAAGTTGCAGAACTCCTCCCTCTTGCGATCCATGAGACCTTCCGGAATGTGATGCTCACGGAAAGCCTCGCTGAACTCAGCCCAAGTAGTGATTTGGCTGACCGGGCGCATAGCTTCGTAGTTTTCCCACCAATGGCTAGCGGGGCCCTCGAGATGATAGGCAGCATAGGTAACCTTGTCGGCTTCGGCTACGTTGGCAGAACGTAGCTTGTGGGTGATGCTGCGAAGCCAATCATCCGCGTCGAGGGGCTCGACGGAATGGTTAAACTTTGGTGGGTACAGCTTGATAAAGTCGTTGATTGACACCAAGTCATTTCATGGGTGGCGTGCAGTGTTCTGCTCAATCCGCTCCAGCAGGCGGTTGGTCTCACGCTTGTTCCTTTCCGCCTCCAGCATCACTTCGGCCAGAGAAGGCGGGTGAGGCAGATTTTCACCTCTAGCTGCACTGGCTTCCCCCCGCTCCGGGACAGCAGGGTTGCCGCGGGTGTTGACCATCCTCCATAGCCTGGAAGTTCAACGTGATCATCCGGAAACAGACGGTCCTGAGGAGCCTGTGGACCATAGGGGCTAGGATGAGGTCTTGGACCAACAAACAGTGGCCTGCGGGGACCACGGGGTGGGGTGATGCCTCCCACATCACGCCAATCCACCATGTCTGGCAGGGCTGCTCTCACAGAATACAGATCCCTGGTATCCATACATCCAGCTTGCACCGCAAGTGCAAACCGAGTCAATGTGGCCCAATGATCAGCATGGGTATTAAAAAGCTCCAGCCTCAAGGCCCGATTCTCTCCGTCCTTATCTTCGAGCAACTCAGCGGTGGTACGAGTTAATGAGTCCTCCTGAGTGGAGTCAACATAGATAGCCTGAAGATACCCCTGCGCTCCCGGAAGTGAAGCTGGCATGTAACGGAAGTCAGTGTTCCGAAGCAGGCCAGTCCGGACTCGCAAGATGGTCATCATGGAGTAGGCAGCATCCTGCACAGCCATCTCAACGGTAACTCCGAGTCCATAGGAACAGTGAAGGGGCTCGGTAGATCCAGGATAGGAAGGAAATATCCTGACGGTGCAGAAATACTGGCTTTGATTAAAGTCGCGGAACTGCTCTTCGACAGTGTATTCGGGATACCAACGGTATCCTGTCTCGATCATGACCCGGACTAACATAGCAGTATGACCGGGCACGTCGAGGCACCTGGTCAGGCGAACCACTTGATTTTGAGAACGGTTGGCCATCTGAAAGCACAACCACAAGACAAAGACATCGGAATTCCTAAGGAAAATTGGACAGCATAACGGCTGTAAATGCTCAGAAAAAGATTTGAGACATCCACAACAGTTCACAATACCACTCAATAGCGTCATATCAAGGTTCTAATTCAAATAGCAACGTACTAAAATAGTAGAAACTGGACTGGAACTCGTAGCAATAATCCTATAAACTACTACGGATTAGTAACACGTGAACCTGGTAGAAGAAGAGAGCCTAGTCCTTAACCCATGTTGAATGAGAAGAGAATGACTCAGATCAGAAGCATAGGGTAAAGGAGTAAAAGAACCTTACGTTCCCTCCCACAATCAATTCCCTTACATATAACTAAAGCATTTCTAGACTCGACATCGACTAGTTTGGCTCAACGAACCTACAGGCAGTCCGGCTCTGATGCCAACGCTGTCAGGACCCCGATTCTAAGCCACATCGATCTAGCCGGTAACACCTCATATCACTTTGCGGCCTCACGCATGTTATCCCACGGGTGTCGCCTTACCATGGCCCGGGACCGTTTGCGCCTTTTGGCTCGCGTATATGACAATGTCGCTAGCATCCATATGACCGAGAACCCGGGCCGACATGGCTAGTCGTGAACACAAAGCGGCACAGACCTATGGAGACAGGCATACATGAATCACATCGAACATGTCGGTCATCAACGAGTGATTCCGGGCTGTAGCACTGGGCTAACAGGACTCCGGGGATCCCGGGCTATAGCAGGCTAGACAGGACTCCGGAGATCACCGCGTGACATTTCCCCGAAGGGACAGACATAGGGACGAAGTGAAACACATGCCGGCCAGTCAAGTGTCCTGAACAGTAGTGCTGGGCTAGCAGGACTCCGGTGAACCGGGCTGTAGCGGACTACTATGGCTCGAGGAACACTAGACTACATTTCCCCATAAGAAAGGCTGTGAAGGACAAACAACTAGATTGTCGGATCCCACTCATACCAAGCATTTCAATCATACACACAATATGCCCGATATGAGTACATACAACATGGCATCACAACAAAACTCTACAACTCAAGAACTTTATTTAAAGGCTCCAGGGAGCCATACATAACATATTCATACAGGTAGGGGTCACATGACCCGACACTCAAGTCATACAGTCATACAAGCACATGCGGAAGCAACTAGTCTGAGTACAGACTCTAGAAAGAAAGAAGGCTTCTCGAAGCCTGTCTATCTACATAGGGCCCTCCATGGCCTGGATCACCACCTGGGTGGCTAGTCACTCGTCGACGTCAAGGTCTACGTAAAACCCATCGGAGGGGGCAGTGTTGTCGTCTGAAAACAATAAATAAGCAAACATGAGTACAAAGGTACTCAGCAAGTCTTACATCAGAACCAACTATACATGCTCATTCTCAAGAAGGTGGTGGGGTTTATGCAGCAAGCCAGCTTTGACTCTTGGCTAAGCTATCCTACGGAACCTTTTAGCAAAATAGTTTTTGCACACGAGTCCACTACTCACCATCACAATACTCCACAGTGGATCCTCCCTCGTATCCTGCGAGAGGGCCATCCTCGGTACTCACACTTATCTTGAGTCTTTTAGTAGTATCCATTAACTTGTCTATGAACTGTATAGGCAACCAAGTAGTCCTTTACCGCGGACGCGGCTGTTCGAATAGTTTTATACCCTGAAGGGGTGTACTTCGTCACACATGTTTCCACCACTTAGCGTCTGCACACGAAATGTGCTCGACAGACTTCAAGCGAAAACCGACGTGGGTGTAGACCACGACCTGACTAACCTCACAAGTCTCTAGTCCAGGGTCATCGCCTATTCAGGTTCCATCCGCAAGGAAATCCGGCCGGGATGTCCTCAACGGCCCCGAACGATGTGAACAGGATTCCCGAGACACCAAACGGGTGACTCGGTACACCGTGCCACGGTGTATCTACCGCAACATAGCCCACCCCTAGGGTCAGCGCTACGCACGGCCGCCAACACATATCCTACAAACACCAGAAACTAGTTGCAACTCCTGGACTGAGGCGAGAGGGGTCAGTAAGTCGAGCGGGGTCATATTTCTGGGCCCAATGTGTGGTAGTAGCTGAATCTTAAATCACGCATACAGAACTCAGTTCTTAGGGACGGCCTCAATGAAACAACCCACCATGTACTCCTACATGGCCTCTCATCGATACCTTTACCAAAACATGTTCAACACATCCCACATATCACTGACACAAGCATTTCACTCTAGCCCATCACCCAGATGAACCAGACCTGACACAACTCTAAGCATAGCAGGCATAGCAAGGTAGGAATCACAAAACATGGCTCAATCAACTCCTACACATGCTAGTGGGTTTCATCTAGTTACTGTGGCAATGACAGGTCATGCAGAGGGTAAGGGTTCAACTACCGTAGCACACAGCAGTTTGAAACGCGTTGTCTTAATGCAGTAAACAAGAGCAGGAGCGAGAACATGGGTTGTATCGGAATGATCAATGGTTGCTTGCCTGATGGAGTGGTAATGGGGTACTGCCCTTCAGTTGGATACTCGTGAATATCCTCGGAGGCAGAACCTACCACGAAGAACACAACCGAGCACAATCAACACATGACGATATGCAACAATTATGATGCATGCTATGACATGGCAGTATGAATGTGTTTTGGCCTAATGCAAGCTAAAACAGAAGGGTAGTTGCTTATTTGAACCAAAGGTTCAAGTGTTAGCTCATTTGACATGATCATATTAGTGCATCACCTTATATTGCATAAACAGCAGGTTTAACTTGTTCTGACATGCATGAAACCAGTACCAATGGATAGCTTGGATTTTTCTGATCATTTTTCATATATAATTTGTCTCATTTGGAGTTATGGTTGAATTTCTATGAATTTTTGAAGTTTAGGCAATTTTCTGGAATTTTCTATATAAAATTAAATCCAGAAAAGAGTTATTGCGTCAGCCTTGCGTCAGCATGACGTCAGCAAGTCAACAGGCCCGGTACAGGTCAAACCTGACCTGTGGGACCCGTGTGTCAGTGGCTCATCTAGTTAATTAACTAATTAATTTAGATTAACACTAAACAGATTTAGTTAGCAGGGGGGCCCGCTTGTCATTGACTCAGGGAAGTCAACTGGGCCCACCCAGTCAATGGTCAAGGTCAACACTCGCCGGCGTCTAGCCGCCGGCGAGGCCAGACGCGGCGGAGGAAGTGCATTTGCACGTTCCGGCCACCAAACGGAAGGCGGAGAGCATCTACGAGCTCCTGGGAACGAGCCGCAGCTCTTGGTGGTGATGGTTGAGCTCGGGGTGGCCGGGGGCGTCGCCGGCGACGACTTTGGCGGTCGTCGGAGTTCGGGCACCGATGGAAACGACGACGCCGTGCACGGGAGGATCAACGGGTAGCACCTACGCGTTCTGCAGGCTCCCACGAAGCCAACGGGCATATGCACGGGGCCGATTGGCCACCGGAGCCTCGTCGCCGACGAGTTCGTGCGGCGGTGTGCTTCGAGCGTCATGGGAAGTGGTGCTACAACGAGCGCTAGGCCGTGGGGTTAGGGGGAAATGACGGAGGAGCTCACTGGGAGGTCGAAGCGCAGCTCGGTGGGCCTAGGGACGACCTAGACGGCACGAATCGAAGACGAGGTCGCCGGCGGCCGAAGGTTGAAGAAGAGCTCGAAGTCGACGCTGCAGGGCTTCCGGCGGGGCGTGGTTCGGTGAGGGGGTCGAGGACGACGTCGCGGAGCTCGTGGGCACAACCGAGGGGCGAGGGGGTGGCTGTGGCCATGGTGGTTCGCGTCGGCGGCGGCGGCCGCGTTCGGTGGAAGCGAGGGGGAGCCAGAGGAGGGGATGAGCACGAGGGGGAGGAGGAATGAGAGGGCCTGGGGGTGCGTGGCCGTCTCCGTGGCATTGGGAGGGAGTCCGGGGAAGCAGGAGGTGGCGCACAGGGTGGAGGTGGCGCGCGCGCGTGCCGGCGAGCGTCGGGCACACGCCCGTGTCCTTCTGTCCGAGGAGGGGGACGACAGGAGGCAGCGGGGTGGGCTGGGCCGCCAGCTGGAGATGGGCCAGGTAAGTGGCCCAGTGGCCTTTCCCTCTTTATTTATTTGTGTTTTTCTATTTCTGTTATTTTGTTTTGATTTAGTTTAAATACTAAATCATTTTATAAAATCCTGAAAATATTTATGGACACTTGCTGAATTATTTCAGTGGCCCAAAAAATAGTTCCAACATTATTTGAGCATTTGAATTATTTAATAGCATTTAAATGCCCAAATTCAAATACTTATGATTTAAATCAATGCCCCTTTTGTTGACCTAAAATTGTGTGCACCATTTTTCCCAAGGGTTCTAACCCAAGGCAAAGAGGGTGAACATTTTTGAAGGGCATTTCAGGTTCATTGAATTTATTTTTAGTAAACCCTAGTTGATTTCAGGGGGGTGCTGGGGGTTCTGCTTTCCCCATTTCAATTTTCTGATGAAGGTAAACATGATGCACACTCTAATGCATGATCTAGCTAGGGTGTGACATAAGTCATGAAGAAAGCAATAGCAACATACTAAACGATCGGGTGCTAAGCTAATGGAATGGGTCATGTCAATCAGATCATTCAACTAATGATGTGACCTCGTTAATCAAATAACAACTCTTTTGTCCATGGTTAGGAAACATAACCATCTTTGATTAACGAGCTAGTCAAGTAGAGGCATACTAGTGACACTCTATTTTTCTATGTATTCACACATGTATTATGTTTCCGGTTAATACAATTCTAGCATGAATAATAAACATTTATCATGATATAAGGAAATAAATAATAACTTTATTATTGCCTCTAGGGCATATTTCCTTCAATCTCCCACTTGCACTAGAGTCAATAATCTAGTTCACATCGCCATGTGATTTAACAGCAATAGTTCACATCACCATGTGATTAACACCCATAGTTCACATCGTCATGTGACCAACACTCAAAGGGTTTACTAGAGTCAGTAATCTAGTTCACACATCTATGTGATTAACACCCAAAGAGTACTAAAGTGTGATCATGTTTTGCTTGTGAGATAATTTTAGTCAACGGGTCTGTCACATTCAGATCCGTAAGTATTTTGCAAGTTCTATGTCTACAATGCTCTAGACGGAGCTACTCTAGCTAATTGCTCCCACTTTCAATATGTATCCATATTGAGACTTAGAATCATCTGGATCAGTGTCAAAAACTTGCATCGACGTAACCCTTTACGACGAACCTTTTTGTCACGTCCATAATCGAGAAACATATCCTTATTTCACTAAGGATAATTCTGACCGGTGTCCAGTGATCTACTCCTAGATCACTATTGTACTCCCTTGCCAAATCAATGCAGGGTATACAATAGATCTGGTATACAGCATGACATACTTTATAGAACCTATGGCCAAGGCATAGGGAATGACTTTCATTCTCTTTCTATCTTCTGCCGTGGTCGGGCTTTGAGTCTTACTCAACTTCACACCTTGTAATACAGGCAAGAACTCTTTCTTTGACTGCTCCATTTTGAACTATTTCCAAATCTTGTCAAGGTATGTACTCATTGAAAAAACTTATGAAGCATCTTGATTTATCTCTATAGATCTTGAAGTTCAATATGTAAGCAGCTTCACCGAAGTCTTTCTTTGAAAAACTCCTTTCAAACACTCCTTTATGCTTTATAGAATAATTCTACATTATTTCCGATCAACAATATGTCATTCACATATACTTATCAGAAATGCTGTAGTGCTCCCACTCACTTTCTTGTAAATACAGGCTTCACCGCAAGTCTGTATAAAACTATATGCTTTGATCAACTCATCAAAGTGTATATTCCAACTCCGAGATGCTTGCACTAGTCCATAAATGGATCGCTGGAGCTTGCACACTTTGTTAGCTCCCTTTGGATCGACAAAACCTTTCGGTTGCATCATATACAACTCTTCTTTAATAAATCTATTAAGGAATGTAGTTTTGTTTATCCATTTGCCAGATTTCATAAAATGCGGCAATTACTAACATGATTCGGACAGACTTAAGCATAGATACGAGTGAGAGAATCTCATCGTAGTCAACACCTTGAACTTGTCGAAAACCTTTTGCGACAATTCTAGCTTTGTAGATAGTAACACTACTATCAGTGTCCGTCTTCCTCTTGAAGATCCATTTATTTTCTATGGCTTGCCGATCATCAGGCAAATCCATCAAAGTCCATACTTTGTTCTCATACATGGATCATATCTCAGATTTTATGGCCTCAAACCATTTCGTGGAATCTGGGCTCATCATCGCTTCCTCATAGTTCGTAGGTTCGTCATGGTCAAGTAACATGACCTCCAGAACAGGATTACTGTACCACTCTGGTACGGATCTCACTCTGGTTTACCTACGAGATTCGGTAGTAACTTGATCTGAAGTTACATGATCATCATCATTAGCTTCCTCACTAATTGGTGTAGTAGTCACAAGAACAGATTTTGTGATGAACTACTTTCCAATAAGGGAGAAGGTACAATTACCTTATCAAGTTTTCTACTTTCCTCCACTTCTTTTGAGAGAAACTCCTTCTCTAGAAAAACTCCGAATTTAGCAACAAAAGTCTTGCCTTCGGATTTGTGATAGAAGGTGTACCCAACAGTATCCTTTTGGGTATCCTATGAAGACATATTTCTCTGATTTGGTTTTGAGCTTATCAGGATGAAACTTTTTCACATAAGCATTGCAACCCCAAACTTTAAGAAACGACAACTTTGGTTTCTTGCCAAACCACAGTTCATACGGTGTCGTCTCAACAGATTTAGATGGTGCCCTTTTAACGTGAATGCAGCTGTCTCTAATGCATAACCCCAAAACGATAGTGGTAGATCTGTAAGAGACATCATAGATTGCACTATATCCAATAAAGTGCAGTTATGACGTTCGGACACACCATTATGCTGTGGTGTTCTATGTGGCATGAGTTTGTGAAACTATTCCACATTGTTTTAATTGAAGACCAAACTCGTAACTCAAATATTTGTCTCCGCGATCAGATCGTAGAAACTTTATTTTCTTGTCACGATGATTTTTTTACTTCACTCTGAAATTCTTTGAACTTTTCAAATGTTTCAGACTTATGTTTCATCAAGCAGATACTCATATCTGCTCAAATCATCTGTGAAGATCCGAAAATAATGATACCTGTCGCGAGCCTCAATATTCATCGGACCACATACATCAGTATGTATGATTTCCAACAAATCTGTTGCTCGCTCCATTGTTCCAAAGAACAGAGTCTTAGTCATCTTTTGGTTTCAATATTATGATTATGTGTATCACTACGATCGAGATCCAACGAACTATTTTCATTGGGTGTGTAACCATATAAGGTTTTATTCATGTAAACAGAACAACAATTTATTCTCTTACTTAAATGAATAACCGTATTACAATAAACATGATCAAATCATATTCATGCTCAACGCAAACACCAAATAACACTTATTCAAGTTCAACACTAATCCCGAAATTATAGGGAGTGTGCGATGATGATCATATCAATCTTGGAACCACTTCCAACACACATCGTCACTTCACCCTTAACTAGTCTCTGTTTATTCTGCAACTCCCGTTTCGAGTTACTAATCTTAGCAACTGAACTAGTATCAAATACTGAGGGTTTGCTATAAACACTAGTGAAGTACACATCAATAACATGTATATCAAATATACTTATGTTCACTTTGCCGTCCTTCTTATCCGCCAATCACTTGGGGTAGTTCCGCTTCCAGTGACCAGTCCCTTTGCAGTAGAAGCACTTAGTCTCAGGCTTAGGACCAGACTTGGGCTTCTTCACTTGAGCAGCAACTTGCTTGCCGTTCTTCTTGAAGTTCCCCTTCTTCCCTTTTCCCTTTTCTTGAAACTAGTGGTCTTGTCAACCATCAACACTTGATGTTTTTCTTGATTTCTACCTTCGTTGATTTCAGCATTACGAAGAGCTTGGGAGTTGTTTCCGTTATCCCTTGCATATTATAGTTCATCACGAAGTTCTACTAACTTGTTGATGGTGACTAGAGAATTCTGTCAGTCACTATCTTATCTGGAAGATTAACTCCCACTTGATTCAAGCGATTGTAGTACTCAGACAATCTGGGCACATGCTCACTAGTTGAGCGATTCTCCTCCATCTTTTAGCTATAGAACTTGTTGGAGACTTCATATCTCTCAACTCGGGTATTTGCTTGAAATATTAACTTCAACTCCTGGAACATCTCATATGTTCCATGACGTTCAAAACGTCTTTGAAGTCCCGATTCTAAGCCATTAAGCATGGTGCACTAAACTATCAAGTAGTCGTCATATTGAGCTAGCCAAACATTCATAACGTCTGCATCTGCTCCTGCAATAGGTCTTTCACCTAGCGGTGCATCAAGGACATAATTCTTCTATGCAGCAATGAGGATAAACCTCTGATTACGGATCCAATCCGCATCATTGCTACTAACATCTTTCAACACAATTTTCTCTAGGAACATATCAAAATAAACACAGGGAAGCAACAACGCGAGCTATTGATCTACAACATAATTTGCAAAATACTACCAGGACTAAGTTCATGATAAATTAAAGTTCAATTAATCATATTACTTAAGAACTCCCACTTAGATAGACATCCCTCTAATCCTCTAAGTGATCACGTGATCCAAATCAACTAAACCATAACCGATGATCACGTGAGATGGAGTAGTTTTCAATGGTGAACATCGTTATGTTGATCATATCTACTATATGATTCACGCTCGACCTTTCAGTCTCCGTGTTCCGAGGCCATATCTGCATATGCTAGGCTCGTCAAGTTTAACCTGAGTACTCTGCGTGTGCAAAACTGGCTTGCACCCATTGTAGATGGACGTAGAGCTTATCACACCCGATCATCACGTGGTGTATGGGCACGACGAACTTTGGCAACGGTGCATACTCAGGGAGAACACTTCTTGATAATTTAGTGAGAGATCATCTTATAATGCTACCGTCAATCAAAGCAAGATAAGATGCATAAAAATATAAACATCACATGCAATCAAAATATGTGACATGATACGGACATCATCATCTTGTGCCTTTGATCTCCATCTCCAAAGCATCGTCATGATTTCCATCGTCACCGGCATGACATCATGATCTCCATCATCTTGATCTATATCAATATGTCGTCACATGGTCGTCTCGCCAACTATTGCTCTTGCAACTATTGCTATCGCATAGCAATAAAGTAAAGCAATTATTGGGCGCTTGCATCTTATGCAATAGACAGACAACCATAAGGCTTTTGCCAGTTGCCGATAACTTCAACAAAACATGATCATCTTATACAACAACTTATAACTCATCACGTTTTGACCATATCACATCACAACATGCCCTGCAAAAACAAGTTAGACGTCCTCTACTTTGTTGTTGCAAATTTTTACGTGGCTGCTACGGGCTTAAGCAAGAACTCATCTCACCTACGCATCAAAACCACAATGATAGTTTGTCAAATAGACTCCATTTTAACCTTCGCAAGGACCGGGCGTAGCCACACTCGGTTCAACTAAAGTTGGAGAAACAGTCACCCGCAAGTCACCTATGTGCAAAGCACGTCGGGGAAACCAGTCTCGCGTAAGCGTACGCGTAATGTCGGTCTGGGCCGCTTCATCCAACAATACCGCCGAACCAAAGTATGACATGCTGGTAGGCAGTATGACTTATATCGCCCACAAATCACTTGTGTTCTACTCATGCATATAACATCAAACCATAAAACCTGGCTCTGATACCACTGTTGGGGAACATAGTAATTTCAAAAATTTCCTACGCACACGAACGATCATGGTGATGCACAGCAACGAGGGGGAGAGTATGATCTACGTACCCTGGTAGATCGCAACGGAAGCGTTGACACAATGTAGAGGAAGTAGTCGTACGTCTTCTTCCCGATCCGACCGATCCAAGCACCGTTACTCCGGCACATCCGAGTTCTTAGCACACGTACAGCTCAATGACGATCCCCGGACTCCGATCCAGCAAAGTGTCGGGGAAGAGTTCCGTCAGCACGACGGCGTGGTGACGATCTTGATGTTCTACCGACGCAGGGCTTCGCCTAAGCACTGCAACGATATGACCGAGGTGGAATATTGTGGAGGGGGGCACCGCACACGGCTAAGGAACGATCACGAAGATCAACTTGTGTGTCTATGGGGTGCCCCCTGCCTCAGTATATAAAGGATGGAGGAGGAGGAGGCCGGCCAAGGCTATTGGTGTGGCCAGGATGGGAGTCCTCCTAGGACTCCAAGTCCTAGTAGGAGTCCATCAAGAGGAGAGGAAGGGAGAAGGAAGTGGAGGAGTAGGAAAGGTGGCCGGCCCCCTTTTCCCTAGTCCAATTCGGACTAGAGGGGAGGGGGGGCGCAGCAGCCTTTTTCCTCTTCCCACTAAAGCCCATCAAGGCCCATTACTTCTCCCGTAACTCCCCGGTACTCCGAAAAATACCCGAATCACTCAGAACCTTTCCGATGTCCAAATATAGTCGTCCAATATATCGATCTTTACGTCTCGACCATTTCGAGACTCCTCGTCATGTCCCCGATCTCATCCGGGACTCCGAACTCCTTCGGTACATCAAAACTCATAAACTCATAATATAACTATCATCGAAACCTTAAGCGTGCGGACCCTACGGTTCGAGAACAATGTAGACATGACCGAGACACGTCTCCAGTCAATAACCAATAGCGGGACCTGGATGCCCATATTGGCTCCTACATATTCTACGAAGATCTTTATCGGTCAGACCGCATAACAACATACGTTGTTCCCTTTGTCATCGGTATGTTACTTGCCCGAGATTCGATCGTCGGTATCCAATACCTAGTTCAATCTTGTTACCGGCAAGTCTCTTTACTCGTTCTGTAATACATCATCCCACAACTAACTCATTAGTTGCAATGCTTGCAAGGCTTAAGTGATGTGCATTACCGAGAGGGCCCAGAGATACCTCTCCGACAATCGGAGTGACAAATCCTAATCTCAAAATACGCCAACCCAACATGTACCTTTGGAGACACCTGTAGTACTCCTTTATAATCACCCAGTTACGTTGTGACGTTTGGTAGCACCCAAAGTGTTCCTCCGGCAAACGGGAGTTGCATAATCTCATAGTCATAGGAACATGTATAAGTCATGAAGAAAGCAATAGCAACATACTAAATGATCGGGTGCTAAGCTAATGGAATGGGTCATGTCAATCAGATCATTCAACTAATGATGTGACCTTGTTAATCAAATAACAACTCTTTTGTCCATGGTTAGGAAACATAACCATCTTTGATTAACGAGCTAGTCAAGTAGAGGCATACTAGTGACACTCTGTTTGTCAATGTATTCACACATGTATTATGTTTCCGGTTAATACAATTCTAGCATGAATAATAAACATTTATCATGATATAAGGAAATAAATAATAACTTTATTATTGCCTCTAGGGCATATTTCCTTCAACAAGTGCGGATGGTGAACATGATATACGCGACACACGTCCCCAAGAGGGAGCGGAAGCGTGCGCTAAGGGACGTATACGCGATGGAGCCAATCGCTCGAAAGTTCAACCCATGGTCTTCCTGCCCGATCACTTTTGATCGAAGAGACCACCCCACTAGCATCCGTCATGGCGGATTCGCCGCATTGGTTCTAGACCCAATTATTGATGGATTTCACCTCACTAGAGTCCTTATGGACGGTGGCAGCAGCCTGAACCTGCTTTACCAGGATACAGTGCGTAAAATGGGCATTGATCCCTCGAGGATTAAACCCACTAAAACGACCTTTAAAGGCGTCATACCAGGTGTAGAGGCCAACTGTACAGGCTCAGTTACACTTGAAGTGGTCTTCGGATCTCCGGATAATTTCCGAAGCGAGGAGTTAACCTTCGACATAGTCCTGTTCCGCAGTGGCTATCACGCACTGCTCGGGCGAACCGCAATTGCCAAGTTCAATACGGTGCCGCACTACGCATACCTCAAGCTCAAGATGCCAGGCCCTCGAGGCGTCATCACGGTCAATGGAAACACCGAACGCTCTCTCCGAACGGAGGAGCATACGGCGGCTATTGCAGCGGAAGTACAAAGCAGCCTCTCAAGGCAATTCTCCAGTCCGGCCGTTAAACGTCTGGACACCGTCAAGCACCCCCGGAGTAACCTACAACAAGACCATTTGGCACGTTCCAAGCAAGCGTAGCAATGCGGCCCCAACCCCAGCCCTCGCGAACTTGCGAAACCAGTGTTGCGCGTACATAACTACACTCTGGAAATACCATGGGCACAGTGGTAGGGGCACCATCATGGCACATCCGAAACGCGGCTTAAACCGCACTAGGGGCTTCCGATTTCTTAATTTTCTCTTATTTTCAGGACTCCATTCTTCGGAAGGCTTGTCCGGTAGTACAATTGTCGCACAAACGATACAACCAGGGAAGCAAAAAGCTACGCCGCACCAGGGAACTCTAAGGTGGTCTCTATAACGAGCAGTATACCTGTTTCACATAACATTCCGCAGCTTGCCCCTGGAAAGGACATGTTAAATAGTCCCATCTTTTTCTTATTGCAGTTTTTGTATCGTTCTGCTTTGATCGCAGCTTTTTTAAATAAACAATGCATAGGTTCCGTCTATTATTGCATTACTCTTTTTTACGAATATATGTTCATTAATGACATGTTGCACCCGTACACTTTGGTACGGCCAATACGCCAGGGGCTTAAGTACCCCACAACACGGTGTGAGAAGTCTGAACACTTTCACAAGTGTGGCACCCCGAACTTATAGCATTATATGCATCGGCTCTGAATCATGTCTTGGGTCAATAGTTGGGTTTGCCCGGCTCCTATGTTTTGGTACCTTACGTTCCGTTATATCAACTAAGGTAGCACTAGGAGAACTACTGCGATTGTGCCCCAGTTGAGCTGGGCTAAGCACCTCAGTAGAGAAAGCTAAAACTGATCATCATGATGAGGTGAGAGCTGGTCACTGTTCGAGAGGTTTTCGAGTCCCTAAAGACTTAGGTCGCTTAGACAGAGGAGTCAGCTTTGTCCGGCCTAGGCGTGGATAGCGCCCCGAACTCGGTCTTCCGAACACTAGGGGCTTCGCCGAAATTTAAAATTATGGAATTCTATGGCTAAGTGAGAGTGTTCAAGCATTATAGTCCAATTGCCTTGTTCGTTGTGTTGAGCGCCTCCTTGAAGGACCCAAAATGGGAAAAAGAGCGCTCATGATTATCCCGAACACCCCGGCACTCGTGGCATGGGGGCAGAAGCCGACGACTCGCCATCTCTCAAATTTGATAAACGGCCGCACAAAAGGTAATATTTTAAATTCAAAAAGCATTGCTTAGCGCACATGAACAAGTTTTCAACGCACAGGACAAAACGAGCGAGTTTACTCAAAAATTACATCCCTGGAACATTCATCCGCCATAAGGCGGGCTCACTTCAGAACACCCTCATAATACATCTTGGGCTTGCGATGCTCCTTGCCCGGTGGTGGCCCGTCCTTCACAAGCTTCTCAGCATCCAGCTTGCCCCAATGCACCTTCGCACGGGCAAGCGCCCTACGGGCACCCTCGATGCATACGGAGCGTTTGATGATTTCGAGCCTTGGACAGGCCTCCACCAGCCGCCTCACCAGCCCGAAGTAGCTCCCAGGCATGGCCTCTCCAGGCGACAGCCGGACTATGAGGCCCTTCATGGCCTGTTCGGCCACCTTATGGAGCTCGACCAGCTGTTTCAGCTGGTCGCTTAAGGGCACCGGGTGTTTGGCCTCGTCATACTGAGACCAGAACACCTTCTCCGTCGAACTTCCCTCCTTGGCTCGGTAGAAGGCGGCAGCATCCGACACGCTATGGGGCAAGTCTGTGAATGCTCCTGGAGAGCTCTGGATTCAGGTAAGTAACAAGTAATTCACTTTTACGTGCTTGCTTTGCATAAAGAATGCCTTACCCGCCGCTATATTTTTTTATTGCCTCAACCTCCTGGAGGGCCTTCTGGGCTTCGGCCTTGGCAGACTTGGCATCTTCAACGGCCGCCGCGAGCTCAGACTCTCGCGTCTTCGAGTCAAGCTCCAAACTCTCATGTTTTGTCATGAGAGCTTGGAGCTCTTGCCGCACCTCGCCAACCTGCGTCTCATGCTTCTCCCACTTGGTGCGCTCCGTGGCCGCCCTCTTCTCGGCCTCGGCCAGCGCTTGCTTAAGGGTCGCCACCTCAGTTGTGGCCCCTACAATAGCCATGTTAATCCTGTCACTTTTTGCAATTGAACCTTTCACATATTTAAATAAGGTATTTCTTACCTTCCTTCTCCTCGAGCTGCTGCTTGGCTAGGCCGAGCTCTTGCTCGGACCACTCGAGGTTCTGCTTCAGCGTGCCCACCTCTGCAGTCAGTGCGGCGGATGCTAGCAGCGAAGCCTGCATACGCATATTGACTTACTTTTGTTAGACTCCTGCGAACGGTATTAGATCCTCTATTCGGCTTTTCTTTCCGAACGCGAAACAAAGCATCAGGGGCTACTATCTATGCGGTAATATTTTTACATATCTTTTACTTACCTCAAAGCCTGTTAGAAGGCTGGCACAGGCTTCAGTCAGTCCGCTCTTGGCAGACTGAACCTTCTGGATCACCGCACTCATAACAGTGCGGTGCTCCTCGTCGATGGAGGCGCTGTCAAGCACCTCCAGCAAATTGTCCGGTGCCTCCGGTTGGAAGGAGGTCACCGGCTCGGTAGACTTGCCCCTCTTGGAAGGAGGCCGCCTGCCGGAGGCCAGAACCGTTGAAGGTTCTGGTGCGGTGTCCGGCTCAAGGCTGGACTTGGAGCCCTTGTGGGTTCTATCCCCTTTACACCTGGAGTCCGGGAGGTCGCCTTGCGGCGCCTCCAGGAGCACCTCCTCCTGGCTTGGAACCTGTTGGGACAGCACCTC
The DNA here is from genome assembly GCA_034509565.1 of Triticum monococcum. Classification (NCBI taxonomy): domain Eukaryota; kingdom Viridiplantae; phylum Streptophyta; class Magnoliopsida; order Poales; family Poaceae; genus Triticum; species Triticum monococcum. Next base: position 829,277,029 of record CM067842.1, read on the forward strand.
GGCGTCGTTCGTAGGGTGGGGGGAGGTAGCAGGCGGAAGTGAATTCACGTCCAACGAATCCAGGGAGCCGCTCGACGACTCATCGATCCCGGCCTTGGGCGGACTGCATAGTCATATTCGGCGTAAGGAGGAGCTGTGCAAGAAAGGAACACTATGAATTTCTCTGGTGTCCGAATACTTACGATCTCGCCAGGGGATTGGCCCTGTGCGGCCACTCCTCTTCGCTGTCGTCGGCGTCGGTGGAGTAGTCCGGAGAAAGGGTCTTCCCCTTCTTGGACACTTCGGCCTCCCCGGTTGGGGCGGCCTTCCTTTTCTTCCCTCCCCTCGCCGGAGGGAGAGAGGTCTCTTCTTCCTCCTCCTCTTCTTCATGGGAGAAGTGTGTCTTGGGGTCGTTGGATGATGAATCCGACGCCTCCTGGCGCCGGGCACTCTTTCGAGTCCCCGTGGCCTTTTTCTTGGCCTTCTTCTCCGGCACCACATAGGGTCCCGGAACCAGCAGCTTCGCCAAGTGAGTGTCCGCTGAGCCTTCAGGCAAAGGAGCCAGACAGATGATCTGTCCGGACGTCTCCTGCCAATCTTGTCAAAGGTATGGGAGCTTAGATCCTGCAGGGAGTCAAACTACGAAAAACTAATGCCCTGTAAAAGGTAAAAACAGCTTACCGCACAAGCGTGACGCTGCATGCTGAATCCGCGATCCTTGATAGTGGATGCGGGGGCCTCGACGCCCTTGAAAAGCACCTTCCAGGCATCTTCGTACATCGTGTCGAAGAGCCTGCTCAGAGTTCGGTGTTGCACCAGGTCGAACTCCCACAGGTTGAAAGCCCGTTGTTGACACGGGAGGATCCGGCGGATGAGCATAACCTGGACTATGTTGACAAGTTTGAGCTTCTTGTCCACCAGGGTTTGGACGCATGTTTGGAGTCTGGTCAGCTCTCCTTTTTTACCCCACGACAGGCCCGTCTCTTTCCAGGAGGTGAGCCGCGTAGGGGGTCCGGATCGGAACTCGGGGGCTGCGACCCATTCAGGGTCGCGCAGCTCGGTGATGTAAAACCACCCTGATTGCCACCCCTTTAGGGTCTCCATGAAGGGGCCCTCGAGCCATAAGGCGTTGGGCATCTTGCCCACCATGGCGCCTCCGCACTCCGCTTGGGTGCCGCGCACCACCTTCGGCTTGACATTGAAAGTCTTAAGCCATAGGCCGAAATGGGGGCGGATGTGGAGGAAAGCCTCACACACGACGATAAACGCTGAGATGTTGAGGACAAAGTTCGAGGCCAGATCGTGGAAATCCAGGCCATAGTAGAACATGAGCCCCCGGACAAATTGGTGGAGAGGGAGGCCCAGTTCGTGAAGGAAATGGGGAAGGAACACCACCCCCTCATGGGGCCTAGGGGTGGGGTTGAGCTGCCCCTCTTCGGGAAGCCGGTGCGCAATGTCGTTAGACAAGTATCCGGCCTTCCTTAGTTTTTTTATGAGTCCCTCCGTGATGGAGGAGACCATCCACTTGCCTCCTGCTCCGTACATGGCTGGAGGAGCTTGAGGTGGGGTGTGCGGACTTGGGCACTGGAGCTCGAGTGCGCGGAAATGGATAGGCACAGGAGGAAGAAGGCGGGGATGAAAAGGTGGATCCTTATCCCCTTATATGGGCAGACGCGACTATGCGTCCCCACCAGCCTGGTAAAACTCGCTTATCTCCCAAGCACCGTAATCAATGGCGCGGTTGGGTTACCCACGCCTGTATTGTTGAGAATCCCGGAATAAGGGGACACGATCTCTGCTTTGACAAGACGTGCCAAGGAAACCGCCTCGCTAAACGCGCTGAGGTGGAACAGTAAAACGATTCGAATAAATACTTGGCCGTGGTGCGATGTCATGCTACGGAATACGTCAGCAGATTAGATTTGTGTAAATATTATTCTCTCTATGGCAATATGTGGAAACTTATTTTGCAGAGCAGGACACTACCTTTGTGTTCAAAATCTTCTATGAAGTACTTGGAGGAGGAACTCGCCTTGCAATGCCGAAGACAATCTGCGCGGCGGACTCGTCGTCATTAAAGCCTGGTTCAGGGGCTACTGAGGGAGTCCTGGATTAGGGGGTGTCCGGATAGCCGGACTATACCTTCGGCCGGACTCCTGGACTATGAAGATATAAGATTGAAGACTTTGACCCGTGTCCGGAAGGGTCTTTCCTTGGCGTGGAACGCAAGTTTGGCGATACGGATATGTAGATCTCCTACCATTGTAACCGACTCTGTGTAACCCTAGCCCTCTCCGGTGTCTATATAAACCGGAGGGTTTTAGTCCATAGGACGAACAACAATCATACCATAGGCTAGCTTCTAGGGTTTAGCCTCTCTGATCTCGTGGTAGATCTACTCTTGTACTACCCATATTATCAATATTAATCAAGCAGGACGTAGGGTTTTACATCCTTCAGGAGGGCCCAAACCTGGGTAAAAACACCGTGTCACTCGTCTCCTATTACCATCCGCCTAGACGCACAGTTCGGGACCCCCTACCCGAGATCCGCCGGTTTTGACACCGACAAAGACCGTAGTACCACAAACATGCTTCGAGATAGCATTGACATGGTCATCAAGTAAGGGTCAGATTTTTGACACACAAATGATCCATCAGGAACAACTTATAGAATAAGTCTTACGATTTCCTCCTGGAAGAATCGCTAACCTTGCTAAAAAGGAAACTGTAACAATAGGTCCTACGGCCAGGTGAGCTAGGCATGACATCATCTTATCAGGTCATATAAAGACCAATGCTACGACTCTTGGAAAATGTCGCAACCATAATATCCGACCGAGATTCAGATCTGATTGGTGTCAGGATAGCTCAGACTTGGGATACCTGAGAAGAAAATGTGCAACACAAATTGACGAGATGACAATGTAAGATTCTCGGGAAATGAACTATGGGAGTGAGTTCCGACACAAGAGTTCATCATTTAAACCAAGGAGAAGATGAGGGGGTAGCTGATGCAGTTAGTGACAATCCTCGAGATTTCCAAAAAGGTGGATTTCCATAGTTATGTGAACAAGGAGATAAAACATTGGTTGGAAGGTGCACCCAAAATATGGTCTTAGGTAGCATAATCAATGTTAGAAAGGTGATTCAATAACCAATAGTCTAAGAATGAATGGTCGGCCATTAACTTCAAAGCAATAGGGTTGCTAGAAGTTTGAATTCACACATCATAGTTTAATTGTCGATATTCTGGCTTGAAACAACACGGGGGCAAAGAAATGAAGGGATACGGCGAGAAGTATCACTGTATCAAGAATTCTCAGGAGGTGGTGAAATTCCCATGACATTCTTGGTATATAAGATGCTAATACTCCAAGGTAGGACATAAGATAAGCTGGATAGCCAGGAACCCAAAGTACAGCCACAACATGAACATGTTCGTGTTGGAAGAAGGCAAGGAAGTAGTCGATGACAACACAAATTACCGAGGGATGAGGATGGTAATCCCCATTAGGAATTCAATTGGTATCCTGGAGGAGCTCAGATTTTTTTTATGATCACGACACAATTGTCGAGAGATTTCATGAAGATGTAATCAATCGGCGATGACATCAAGTCCAAGGAATGATGAAGCGCAAGGTTATTGGAACCACGGGTATGACACAAACTCGAAATCAAGCTTGTTGTTCAAGGCGAAATGATATGACGAGAAAGATCGACGTAAGCTTAGCTCATCTTCGAAAGTTGTGCTTCGGGATTAAGGACCAGGTAGCACAGTTAAAATCGGCACGATAATGATATAGCCGAGCAGGCTAGGAATGACGTGATCGAGTTCAAACTCGTAAGTAATGAAGGTTACCAAGAGTTGTTTAACCACGATGCAGACTCGATTCAGTTGTGAAAGTGCAACTATCCCTAGGTGGTTTTGGTAATTCATAACAACATATAGCTCATTGAGCTAATGCTATTCCAAGATGATTATTTCAGGAAAGCTCAATGATTGGCATGGATGGTGAAAGTGGAACCCTCAAAATGCTAAGGACAAAGGATTGGCTCAAGCTCAAAAACTCAAGACTCTTCATTTTATATTTTAGTGATCCAAGATCACATTGAGTCTTTAGGAAAAGCCAATACTATCAACGAGGGATGAGGTGTTGCTTAATGAGCCTCTTGCTTCATGTGCTTAGTGATATGCTCCAAAACCCTCAACTACCTTCCCATATCCACATTTGACCTAAACCCTAAGCCAAACTTGGCCCTACCGATTCTTTCAACCCAGCGTCACCGAGTTTCACTTGTCATAGCCATTGCCAAACCCTAGCAAATCGGTTCTACCGATAGGGATCTCGGTCTCACCGAGATGGGATTGCAAACTCTCTGTTTCCCTTTCGTAACTTTTTAGTCTCACCAAAAGAGCGGATCGGTCCCACCGTGATTGCAATGTAAATTCAGTGTTTCCTTTTTGTAACTTTTCGGTCTCACCGAAAGAGCAAATCGGTCCCACCGAGTTTGCCTGACCAACTCTCTGCTTAGCTAATTACCAAAATCGGTCTCACCGAGTTTGTGTAATCGGTCTCACCGAGATTACGTTATGCCCTAACCCTAACAAAATCGGTCCTACCGAGTTGCATGTCAGTCCCACCGAAAATCTCTAACGGTCACTAGGTTTACTATTTCCGTCTGACCGAGTTTGTTGATTCGGTCCCACCGAGATTGGTAAATTGTGTGTAACGGTTGGATTTTGTGTGGAGGCTATATATACCCCTCCACCTCCTCTTCATTCGAAATAGAGCCATCAGAACACATCTACACTTCCAACTCATATGTTCTGAGAGAGAACCACCTACTCATGTGTTGAGACCAAGATATTCCATTCCTACCATATGAATCTTGATCTCTAGGCTTCCCCAAGTTGCTTTCCACTCAAATCTTCTTTCCACCATATCCAAATCCTGTGAGAGAGAGTTGAGTGTTGGGGAGACTATCATTTGAAGCACAAGAGCAAGGAGTTCATCATCAACACACCATTTGTTACTTCTTGGAGAGTGGTGTCTCCTAGATTGGCTAGGTGTCACTTGGGAGCCTCCGACAAGATTGTGGAGTTCAACCAAGGAGTTTGTAAGGGCAAGGAGATCGCCTACTTCGTGAAGATCTACCGCTAGTGAGGCAAGTCCTTCATGGGCGATGGCCATGGTGGGATAGACAAGGTTGCTTCTTCGTGGACCCTTCGTGGGTGGAGCCCTCCGTGGACTTGCGCAACCGTTACCCTTCGTGGGTTGAAGTCTCCATCAACATGGATGTAGGATAGCACCACCTATCCGAACCACGGGAAAAACATCCGTGTCTCCAATTACATTTGAATTCTCCAAACCCTTCTCTTTACATTCTTGCAAGTTGCATGCTTTACTTTCCGCTGCCAATATACTCTTTGCATGCTTGCTTGAATTGTGTGGTGATTGCTTAACTTGTCCTAAAATTGCTAAAATCTGCCAAGAAGTAAAATTGGGAAAAGGTTAAGTTTTTATTTGGTCAAATAGTCTAATCACCCCCCCTCTAGACATACTTTCGATCCTACAAGTGGTATCAGAGCTTTGGTCTCCATTTGCTTTGATTTCCATAACTTTTGGTGGTCATAGCCTTGGTTTCACAACCTAGGAGAGTATGGCGTCTAGCGAGGGAAATTATCACCGTAGAGGTCCTTACTTTGATGGTACTAATTTTGCTAGTTGGAAGCATAAAATGAAAATGCATATTCTTGGACATAACCCCGCTATTTGGGCTATTGTGTGTGTTGGTTTGCAAGGTGACTTATTTGATGGGAGAGAACCAAACCGTGAAGCTACCACGGATGAGTTGAAGATGTTGCAATACAATGCTCAAGCTTGTGATATTCTCTTCAACGGATTGTGCCCCGAAGAATTCAACAAAATCAGCCATCTTGAGAATGCAAAGGAAATTTGGGACACTTTGATATGCATGAAGGTACCGACTCCATCAAGGAATCCAAATTGGATGTGCTTCAAAGTCAACTTGACAAGTTCAAAATGAAGGATGGTGAAGGTGTCGCTGAAATGTACTCTAGGCTTGCTCTCATCACAAATGAGATTGCCGGCTTAGGAAGTGAAGAGATGACCGATTGATTCATCATCAAGAAGATTCTAAGAGCCTTGGATGGAAAATATGATACCGTGTGCACATTGATCCAAATGATGCCCAATTACAAAGATCTCAAGCCAACGGAGGTAATTGGAGGAATTGTTGCTCATGAGATGTCACTTAAGGATAAAGAGGAACTTCACAACAAGTCAAGTGGTGCCTACAAAGCCTCATGTGAAGCCCCTACATCATCAAGTGAGAAACAAAACTTCAATGAAGAATTGAGCTTAATGGTGAAGAACTTCAACAAGTTCTACAAGAGTAGAAGCAAAGTTAGAAGCTCCAAGTCAAGGTCCTACAATGACAAAAGATCTTCTAGTCGAGAGCGAAACTGCTACAATTGTAGAAGACCCGGACACTATTCCAATGAGTGTACGGCTCCCTACAAGAGAAGAGAAGAGACTCCAAAAAGAAGAAGCAAAAGAGAAGAATCACCACCAAGAGAGAGAAGGAGTAGAGATGATCGTTACGAACGAAGATACTCACGGAGAAGCAAGGATTCGGAAAGGAAGGAAAAATCATCAAGGAGCTACACAAAATGAAGACATCAAGCTCATATTGGTGAATGGGTATCCGGCTCCGACTCCGACGACCACTCCGAGAGAAGTTATCACTCCTATTCCGAATATACTCAAGATGAAGGTGTTGCTGGTCTAGCACTTGTGTCAACCAACTCCTATGATATATTTGACTCACCGAATGAAGGAATTGGAAGATGCTTCATGACCAAAGGTCCTAAGGTAACACACCCCGAGTATGTTGATTTTAATAGTGATGAAGATGACTTGTTAGGTGATGATGATTTACTTGTTGACAACTCTAGGGATGAATACTATGATGAAACGTCAATTAATCATGCTAATCAAGATAAAACGAATGACAATGATAAGGAGAATATTGAGGCTCTAACTAAAGAACTAAACACTCTTAAGTTAGCTCATGAAACTATTTTCGAAGATCATCGAGAACTTTTAAGAGCTCATGAGAAGTTACGCTTTGAAAAGCTCAATCTTGAGCAAGAGCATGAGTTTTTAAAGGCAATCAATGATGATCTCCGCAAGAAAAGTTCTTCTTACATTGCCAAGCGTTTACTCTTATCCACTTACATGCCTCAAGTCAAGTCTAGTAACAAGGACAAGAAAGATTCTTCCTCTAGTAGTAACAATGATCATGCTAAATCCAATATTGTTGCTTCTAGTAGTTCTCTTGATTCCACTAATGATTCTCTTAGCCAAGTTACACTTAAGCAAGAAAATAGCTTATTGAAGGGAAATGTAGAGAAAGGAGTGTACAAAAGCCTTGCCGGGAGTAAGCAATTCGAGGAAATTGTGCGCAAGCAAGGAAGGCACCGGAAGAATCAAGGTGTTGGTTTTGAACGAAAGTTCAATGCCAATGGAGTTGAGTGGGAAGAAGATCAATACCCAAGACAAAGTTTGTCCCTCAACAAGAGAAGTATGATACTTCCTTCAAGGGGACACAAGCTCAAGGTGATCTTCCACCACAAGACTACAAGCAAAAAGGCAAGGACAAGCTTTAAGAGGAAATTGATGCATTTGAAGAAGCTTCTAAGACCTTAGTCAAGTGGATTCCCAAGACCACTTCAAGTTCCACTTCATCAAGTATGACTACAACTCCCAGGATTCCCATCAAGATGGTGTGGATCCAAAAGAAGAAGAACTAGAGAGTTCTTGAGGGTGACTCCGCCAACATACTTCACTCTTATCATTTTGGCAAGAACAAGTGCAATCAACTTCCACATCTTGCACTAGTTCAAGGAGTCACAAACCCTCTTGTTGGTAAGACAAGGGACAAGGTAACCTAAAAGTTTTCATGGACATCATCTTGTGTGTGCATCACTCTATGTCTATGGATATCCTTGTTTGTTCCTTATGGGACTAACCCATGTAGGTATTGAAAGTGCAATTCACTCAAATGGATAGCTCCAAGTGATCTACATCAACGTTGAGCATCCACATCTTCAACATCTACATGAAGTCATCATCGACAAAACCCAAGGTTAGTTCATCCCTCTTGGGGGGGGGGATATCACATCTAGGGGGAGTTTTACTCTAAGACTTGAGCTAAAGCAACTCTAAAGATGTGAACACAACAATGCTTTATGTAAAAGTGGTAACCCCACTTGAGCTTAAATGAAGAGTATGACCTATGATCAAGTGTTCTCACTTGACTCCTAAGTCAATATACTCATATATAGATGACCTAGTCATTGCCAGTTGCTTGATAGATGCTAGAATTGGTTGTGCATGCTTTGTCACATATTTCAATTGCCATTTTATTATGTGAGCATGTTGGTTGCATATTTTACTCATTCGAGGACATCCACTTGTTGTTTTGATTGTTTGGTTTTATTTCCTTTTGCCAAGTGGATGGACAAGAATGCCTAAGAACCTCCTCTAGCTATCTATGCTTTTCTCGTCTCAAACTCTATTCATGCTACATCACAAAATTTGATCAAGTCAGATTCGAACCACTCTGTGTGAGGAGCACTCGGAGTCCCTGATTCGTCATAGACTTAAACTTCCAAAACCTCTTTATGATTCTCGGTCTGACCGATATCCTACTTTCGGTCCTACCGAGATCATTAAGTTGATCTGAATTTTCGATCTCGGTGCAACCGATTTGAACCATTCGGTCACACCGAGTTGCAACAACTGTATACAGTTTTGCATCTCGGTGCCACCGAGTTGTTCCACTTGGTCACACCGACAGGGTCGGGCTATATATAGTCACGGGCAAAAATTTGGAAATTTCTCTTAACCCCTTCGCCCGTGCGACAGCTTGCTCTGCCATTGTGGTCTCCAGATCGTCTCCTCGCCGCCAGCCACCTCCAGTCGCTGGTCTCCATCGCCGTCAACGGAATTCAACCCCGCTGTTGCCGCCATAGCGAGTCTCCGCCGAACTAGGGTATGGACTCGATCACAGTGCTATTCCCCGTCCGATTCCTAGCACATTGTGTTCTTAATGATTCTTGCCATGATTGAAACACTCCTATCCAGTCAATGCGCTTGTAGATTAGTTTTGATTCGAAAATTTTAGGGTTAGGTTTCCGCCGAAACCATCTTGGACCCACCGAGTTGAACAACTCGGTCCCACCGATTTGGCTTATGCCATTGCACAAGTGAAACTCGGTCTGACCGAGAATTACTAATCGGTGTGACCGATGTTGGAACTTTGTGAAACCCTAGCAGTCTCGGTGCCACCAAACTGTGACTCGGTCTGACCGAGTTCACTAGTTTAGGTTCCAAAACTGCTTTGGTATCACCGAGTTTAAAAATCGGTAGATCCGAGATGATCTCAGTGGGAAACTAAAACTAAGTTTCTGAATCATTCTTTTGCAAAAATCTCTGCATTTTGTGATGCTCGTCCACTCTACCTCATCTATAAACTCTTCACAGGGTCAGCAGTCAGCTTTTACATCATGTCTGATCAGAGTGACAACCAGAACAGGTCAGAAGAGCAGGTGCTCATGAGTGAGGGCACTAGTCCCTCTAGCTCTTCAGATGATGGCAGCAGGAGTACCCCAAGCAATTTGCCAAAAGCTGCCACCAGACAGAGGAAGAAGAGAACTTCAGATTCTGAGGATGAAGATTATGTGGCAGAGGAAGAGGAAGCCACATCAAAGAGAGTTGTGCTCAAGAAGGAATATGGCTCAGCTCAAGGCACAAAGCCAGGCTTAAAAATCAAAAGGCCAGCAGGTAGGCAGCCTATGCCAAAGGCCAGAGCTTCAACTCAGATTCCTGAAAAGCCTGCAACCATAGAGCCAGTTGCTGCTGAAGGAAAGAAAAGGAAGGAAAGGGTCAAGAAGACCATAGCCAGAGTGCTTGGAAAGGCTTCCATCATGGAAGAAGAGGAAGAAGAAGAGGTTGCTGCACCAGCACCTAAGCTTATGGGTGATGCTATGAGGACAGGGGCTGCTGCATCCAAGCCCAAAGAAGCACCCAAAGCTACCTCCAAACCCAAGTCTGCCCCAAAGAGAAATACGAGGAGCATACCTGCAACTGAGAAGAACAAGGCCCCAGTGCCTGAAGCTGCTGAAGAAGATGATGAAGAGCACGTTCTGAGAAAGCTCAAGCCTAAGATCCCAGACCACAATGATGCTCATCCTGTGGCTAAGGACATGAAGCTCAGGAGAGACTCAGGGCTGAGGAAGTGGAGAGAAGCAGATCTGTATGCTTCAAGGAGAAGAACTGCTATTGATTACAGGTTTCACACCAAGGAACAGCAAGATTTCTATGAGACAGTGCTGCTTGACAAGAAGCCCATAGTTTGTGACATGAGATGGGTCAATTGGGAGTACATCAAGGACAATGAAGAACACTACCTTGGAGTGTATGACAGCTTCAATGCTTGTGGAGTAGCAGACTTTGTTGGGCAGAAGCTCACAAAGTGGAACGACGAACTCATTATGCAATTCTACTCCACAGCACATTTCTACCCAGATGGAAAGATCACATGGATGTCTAAAGGTACGAGGTACCAATCTACTGTTGCTGAGTGGGCACAGCTCATCAATGCCCCAGAGGAGCATGAGGATGACCTAGATATCTATGCCAAGAAGAAGATGGACCACAACTCTATGTCCAATATGTACAAGGAAATTCCAAACGAGGCACTTGATACTTTCAAGTTTGGGTCTGTGCATTATCTTCTGTCAGGGCTGCCAACCATTAACTGGATCCTTAGGCACACTCTGTTGCCAAAGTCAGGTGATCACAAGATGATCAGAGGACATGCAATCAATTTGCTTCATGTATTTGATGTGCCTTAGAAATTCAAGGTCATGAGCCTCATAATAGAGACTATCAAGAGGACTGCAGCAGATCAGAAGAGGAGCTGTGGTTATGCCCCTCAGATCCAGGAGCTAATTAACTCCAAGATGGGCACAGGCATATACTTGTTGGACAAGGAACACTTGCCTATTCATCCAGACTTTGAGGACAACCAAGTTGTGATGAATGAGAATGAACCATCATCAGTTCAAGCACAAGCCAAGAAGGAGCAGGCAAGGAAGGAGAAAGCTGCCAAGATGCCAACTCAAGAGGAGGCATCTGAGTATTTCTTGAAAACCAAACAAGAGCAGCTTGGTTACTTGATTGCATCCACACTGAGGATTGAGCAAGGACTGGCCACCCTCACTCAGAATCAGCAGAGCTTAGAGAGGATCATGGAACAAAAGTTCTATGACTTGGATGTCAAAGTAATAGAGATTCAGTCTGCAGTGGAACAACTTCAGGATGACATGCAGGAGAGGAGAGGCAAGGCTACAACTGATGCATTTGCCAGAGTGCCAAGAGCTCAGAGATCACATGCAGTGCCAGTTGCTGACACCAGAGCCACCACTTCTGCACCAGCTACAGCTTCAGTTCCACCAGCTCCAGCATCTACTTCAGCCTCAACTCCAACCACGTCTACAGAAGGCTTCGTCCTTGGAGTGCTTCCGACTCCACCACCACCAGAAGATCAAGCCTGAGAGTCAATCTAGCACTATGCATTTTCTAGGAACTTTTTGGTAACTTGTTGCCAAAGGGGGAGAAAAATGTATAGATCATAGGCTTCGAGAGAGAGAGTGTTGTTTTTTCTCTCTTGCTTTATTTGGTGGTTTTTCGAACTTTGTTTGCTTTTGAGTGCTTGAGATACTATGCCGTTATGTGTGAGACATTGATGATCATGTGTTTGATCATAAGCTACACTTAATGCTTGGTGAATGCTATTATCTTATCTATCTTATGTGATCATTCACTTTTCTTGGTGATGAGTGCATGTATTTCATTCTTATCATTTTAAGCGCTTCACCAAGATGTATGTGACATGGAAGAGTAACCCATGACTCTAACTCTTTGTGCATTTGCAGTCCAAAGCAAATCTTAAATATGCACAAATTTAGGGGGATCTCTTACTTATCACATACTTCTCAAAGCAACGATATATTTCATGCTTAATATCATTTGTCGAAGCTTTGATCTATATGTTGTCATCAATTACCAAAAAGGGGGGAGATTGAAAGTGCAACTATCCCTAGGTGGTTTTGGTAATTCATAACAACATATAGCTCATTGAGCTAATGCTATTCCAAGATGATTATTTCAGGAAAGCTCAATGATTGGCATGGCATGGATGGTGAAAGTGGAACCGTCAAAATGCTAAGGACAAAGGATTGGCTCAAGCTCAAAAGCTCAAGACTCTTCATTTTATATTTTAGTGATCCAAGATAACATTGAGTCTTTAGGAAAAGCCAATACTATCAACGAGGGATGAGGTGTTGCTTAATGAGCCTCTTGCTTCATGTGCTTAGTGATATACTCCAAAACCCTCAACTACCTTCCCATATCCACATTTGACCTAAACCCTAAGCCAAACTCGGCCCTACCGATTCTTTCAACCCGGCGTCACCGAGTTTCACTTGTCATAGCCATTGCCAAACCCTAGCAAATCGGTTCTACCGATAGGGATCTCGGTCTCACCGAGATGGGATTGCAAACTCTCTGTTTCCCTTTCGTAACTTTTCGGTCTCACCGAAAGAGCGGATCGGTCCCACCGAGATTGCAATGTAAATTCAGTGTTTCCTTTTTGTAACTTTTCGGTCTCACCGAAAGAGCAAATCGGTCCCACCGAGTTTGCCTGACCAACTCTCTGGTTAGCTAATTACCAAAATCGGTCTCACCGAGTTTGTGTAATCGGTCTCACCGAGATTACGTTATGCCCTAACCCTAACAAAATCGGTCCTACCGAGTAGCATGTCAGTCCCACCGAAAATCTCTAACAGTCACTAGGTTTACTATTTCGGTCTGACCGAGTTTGTTGATTCGGTCCCACCGATATTGGTAAATTGTGTGTAACGGTTGGATTTTGTGTGAAGGCTATATATACCCCTCCACCTCCTCTTCATTCGAAATAGAGCCATCAGAACACATCTACACTTCCAACTCATATGTTCTGAGAGAGAACCACCTACTCATGTGTTGAGACCAAGATATTCCATTCCTACCATATGAATCTTGATCTCTAGGCTTCCCCAAGTTGCTTTCCACTCAAATCTTCTTTCCACCATATCCAAATCCTGTGAGAGAGAGTTGAGTGTTCGGGAGACTATCATTTGAAGCACAAGAGCAAGGAGTTCATCATCAACACACCATTTGTTACTTCTTGGAGAGTGGTGTCTCCTAGATTGGCTAGGTGTCACTTGGCAGCCTCCGACAAGATTTTGGAGTTGAACCAAGGACTTTGTAAGGGCAAGGAGATCGCCTACTTCGTGAAGATCCACCGCTAGTGAGGCAAGTCCTTCATGGGCGATGGCCATGGTGGGATAGACAAGGTTGCTTCTTCGTGGACCCTTCGTGGGTGGAGCCCTCCGTGGACTCGCGCAACCGTTACCCTTCATGGGTTGAAGTCTCCATCAACGTGGATGTAGGATAGCACCACCTATCCGAACCACAGGAAAAACATCCGTGTCTCCAATTACGTTTGAATTCTCCAAACCCTTCCCTTTACATTCTTGCAAGTTGCATGCTTTACTTTCCGCTGCCAATATACTCTTTGCATGCTTGCTTGAATTGTGTGATGATTGCTTGACTTGTCCTAAAATAGCTAAAATCTACCAAGAACTAAAATTGGGAAAAGGTTAAGTTTTTATTTGGTCAAGTAGTCTAATCACCCCCCCCCCCTCTAGACATACTTTCGATCCTACAAGTTGTAATACAAGCTCGAAAGTAGAGCATGGTTTAGAAAGCAGAGGATACAATTTACCAAAGGCATTATGTATCCGAGGAAAGGCTCGCCAGGTTATTAAATATGGAGGACGTTGTCGGATAAAATCCAACAAAGGATCTATCGGACCATAATGGAGCTGATGTGAATATCGGCACACAAGCAAAGGAAGTAACAATGCAAGGCATTGGATTATAGAAACAACTGACTAATTCAGAGCTCAAATGCAAAGGAATTGTGATTTTCAAATCAAGGGCTCAGAAGAAAATGCTCTGATTAAGGATGGATAAGTTGAGTAAACTTAGGGATACAATTAACGGTAATTTGATTAGTCGAGAACCAGCTCCTGTTCAAAATGAGATCTGACCCAGAAGGATGAATTCTAGGATTCGACTGAGGAATGCGAGCATCCTCAACATATTGAATCAATGGACTTAAAATGATACAGACAAGGGATGCCAATAAGATTATGAGACTTATGGGATTAACCATAATGCAAGCAAGTAAGAATTTCAAGAGCAATAGGCTGCCCAGGATTTTCGAAAGATCGAATGGTATTTCGAAGTCTTTTGTGAAACACATGAACAACTGGGAATGAGCAGATACTTGATAAGTGCGGGGAATTATCCGTAGGGGTATTCATGCGGCAAAGATCTGTAAGGCAGTGACTCAAGAGATTCTTAAAAGTCGAAGGATAATTTGATGCATCTTGTAATAACAAGAGCAATTGGGAATGAATGTAAGAATCGAAAGGGCATGTAGTTATCTATTGGGGTTGGCGGTGGAAGGGAATTGCACACGCATGAGAACAAGTTCTCGGGATAACATCGAAGAGTATCTTCGAGGTCTACTTATGAATCAAGCCATCATCGGGAATGAAGGGGCTCTCCGGGAGGAAGTAGTTACGAGACCCTAGAGTCAGAGTTAGGAAATCATTTAACCCAAGTAGAAGAGAGATCAGAGTCTCAGAGTATAGGTCTAGGAATAAAAGATCCTAATACCCCCAATGGCAACGTGGGCCCATAAGACACACAGTCATGTTAGTAAAAGTTTTGCAATGACTAGACTCGACTTCGGCCAAGGAGTTTGGAAGGGGGATTCCTATAGGCAATAGGCTCTGATACCAACTTGTGACACCCTCGATTTGACCGTACACTAATCATACACGCAAATGTGTACGATCAAGATCAAGGACTCACGGGAAGATATCACAACACAACTCTAGACACAAATTAAAATAATACAAGCTTTATATATATCAAGCCAGGGGCATCGAAGGCTCAAATACAAATGCTCGAAGGAACAAGAGTCAGCGGAAGCAATAATATCCGAGTACAGACATAAGTTAAACAAGTTTGCCTTAAGAAGGCTAGCACAAAAGTAGCAATGATCGAAAAGGCAAGGCTCCTGCCTAGGACCTCCTAACTACTCCTCGAAGCTGAACTTCGTGTAGAATCACCCTCGGGATCCTCTGGCTCCTGGAATCCATCAAATGACCGCAAAAATCGGGAAAGGGGAAAAAGAAGTAGCAAAGAAACCGTGAGTACTTGATACATCTCCAACGTATCTATAATTTTTTATTGCTCCATGCTATATTATCTACTGTTTTGGGCAATATTGGGCTTTATTATCCACTTTTATATTACTTTTGGGACTACCGATTAACCGGAGGCCCAGCCCAGATTTGATGTTTTATGCCTATTTCAGTGTTTTGAAGAAAAGGAATATCAGACGGAGTTGAAACGGAACGAAATCAACTAGAGAAGTTATTTTTGGAAGGAAACACACCTGATGGACTTGGACCCCACGTCAGAAGATACGGGAGCTGCCCACGAGGGTGGGGGCGTGCCCCCCTGCCTCGTGGGGCCCCTGTGGCTCCCCTAACGTGCTTCTTCTGCCTATATAACTCCATATACCCTAAAACTTCCAGGACGGAGAATAGATCGGGATTTCCTCCGCCAGAAGCCTCCGTAGCCACCAAAAACCAATCTAGACCCGTTCTGGCACCCTGTCGGAGGGGGCAATCCTTCCCCGGTGGCCATCTTCATCATCCCGGTGCTCTCCATGATGAGGAGGGAGTAGTTCTCCCTCGGGGCTGAGGGTATGTACTAGTAGCTATGTGTTTGATCTCTCTCTCTCTCTTGTGTTCTTGAGATGGTACTATCTTGATGTATCGCGAGCTTTGCTATTATATTTGGATTCTATGATGTTTCTTCCCCTCTACTCTCTTGTAATGAATTGAGTTTCCCCTTTGAAGTTATCTTATCGGATTGAGTCTTTAAAGATTTGAGAACACTTTATGTATGTCTTGCCGTGGATATCTGTGGTGACAATGGGATATCACGTGATTCACTTGATGTATGTTTTGGTGATCAACTTGTGGGTTCCGCCCATGAACCTATGCATAGGGGTTGGCACATGTTTTCGTCGTGATTCTCTGGTAGAACTTTGGGGCACTCTTTGAGGTCATTTGTGTTAGTTGAATATATGAATCTGAGATTGTGTGATGCATATCGTATAATCATACCCACGGATACTTGAGGTGACATTGGAGTATCTAGGTGACATTAGGGTTTTGGTTGATTTGTGTCTTAAGGTGTTATTCTAGTACGAACTCTAGGGCTGTTTGTGACACTTATAGGAATAGCCCAACGGATTGATTGGAAAGAATAACTTTGAGGTGGTTTCGTACCCTACCATAATCTCTTCGTTTGTTCTCCGCTATTAGTGACTTTGGAGTGACTCTTTGTTGCATGTTGAGGGATAGTTTTATGATCCAATTATGTTAGTATTGTTGAGAGGACTTACACTAGTGAAAGTATGAACCCTAGGCCTTTTTCCTAGCATTGCAATACCATTTACGCTCATTTTTATCACTTGTTACCTTCCTGTTTTTATAATTTCAGATTACAAATACCTTTATCTACTATCCATATACCACTTGTATCACCATCTCTTTGCCGAACTAGTGCACCTATACAATTTACCATTGTATTGGGTGTGTTGGGGATAGAAGAGACTCTTTGTTATTTGGTTGCAGGGTTGCTTGAGAGAGACCATCTTCATCCTACGCCTCCTGCGGATTGATAAACCTTAGGTCATCCACTTGAGGGAAATTTGCTACTGTCATACAAACCTCTGCACTTGGAGGCCCAACAACGTCTACAAGAAGAAGGTTGTGTAGTAGACATCAAGCTCTTTTCTGGCGCCGTTGCCGGGGAGGTTAGCGCTTGAAGGTATATCTTTAGATCTTGCAATTGAGTCTTTTAGTTTATTGTTTTATCACTAGTTTAGTTTATAAAAGAAAACTATAAAAAAAATGGAATTGAGTTTGTCTCATATGCTTCACCTTTTTAATATCTTTCGTGAGTATGATGGAAAGGATAATTGTGCTCAAGTGCTAGAATAAGAAATCTATAAAATGTTTGGCACTAAATATTTGAATGATGAGCATGATTGCAATGTTGTTAGTATGAATTCCTTGAATATCCATGATGCTAATGATATGCAAAGCCACAAGCTTGGGGAAGCTACGTTTAATGAAGATGATATTTTTAGTCTCCCAAGTTTTGATATGCAAGTTTATAATGATGAAAGCATGCCTCCTATCTATGATGGTTATTGTGATCAAATGTATGCTTTAAAGAACAATGATAACAATGAAACTTGTCATCTTGATTTCAATTTTCAATCCCATGATAGTTACCTTGTTGAGTTTGCTCCCACTATTATTCATGAGAAGAATTTTGCTTATGTGGAGAGTAATAAAATTTCTATGCTTGTAGATCATGAAAAGAATGCTTTAGGTGCTGGTTATATTGTTGAATTCATTCATGATACTACTGAAAATTATTATAAGGGAGGAATGTATGCTTGTAGGAATTGAAATAATATCAAGTTTCCTCTCTATGTGCTCAAAATTTTGAAGTTATGCTTGTTTTACCTTCCTATGCAAGTTGATTATTGTTCCCATAAGTTGTTTGCTTACAAAATCCCTATGCATAGGAAGTGGGTTAGACTTAAATGTGCTAGTCATATTCTTCATGATGATCTCTTCATGTTTCAATTCTTATCTTTTATGAGAGCATCATTGAAATCATCATGCCTAGCTAGGGGCGTTAAACGATAGTGCTTGTTGGGAGGCAACCCAATTTTATTTTTGTTCCATGCTTTTTGTTCCTGTTTAGTAATAAATAATTCATCTATCCTCTGTTTAGATGTGGTTTTATGCTTTTAATTAGTGTTTGTGCCAAGTAGAACCTTTGGGAAGACTTGGGAAGAGTCTTGTTGATCATGCTGTAAAAAACAGAAACTTTAGCGCTCACGAGAATTGCTACCATTTTTATTTGGAGAGTACTATTTAGTTAATTATTTTTGAAGATGATTAATAGATAAATTACTCAAGTCCAGAAATTTATTTGAGAATTTTATGAGTTCCATAAGTATACGTTTGATCGAGATTACTACAGACTGTTCTGTTTTTGACAGATTCTGTTTTTCATGTGTTGTTTACTTATTTTGATGAATCTATGGCTAGTAAAATAGTTTATAAACCATATAGAAGTTGGAATACAGTAGGTTTAACACCAATATAAATAAAGAATGAGTTCATTACAGTACCTTGAAGTGGTGATTTATTTTCTTATACTAATGGAGCTTACGAGTTTTCTGTTAAGTTTTGTGTTGTGAAGCTTTCAAGTTTTGGGTAAGGATTCGATGGACTATGGAATAAGGAGTGGAAAGAGCCTAAGCTTGGGGATTCCCAAGTCACCCCAAGGTAATATTCAAGGATATCCAAGAGCCTAAGCTTGGGGATGCCCCGGAAGGCATCCCCTCCTTCGTCTTCGTTCATCGGTAACTTTACTTGGAGCTATATTTTTATTCGCCACATGATATGTGTTTTGCTTGGAGCATAAATTTATTTTGTTAGAATTTTCTTGCTGTTATTTATAACAATGTTTTTCATATTTTATTTCAATAAAAGTGGCATTGATAGCCTTTACTATGCCTATGTTACAAGTCTTCATGTTGCTGTTTGAAAACAGAAAGTTTACCGCTGTTGCAATAATTCCCTAGAAAATTAAGAATGTGATAAAATGTTGAAACCTTTTTCATATTAAGCTCTGATAAATTTACTACAGTGGGAATTTTATTTCATAATTTTTGGAGCTAGGGAAGTATGGATGTTGCAGCATTCTTGACAGACTATCCTGTTTAGGCAGATTGCTGTTATGTTTGCATACGTTTGCTTCTTTAATGATTCTATTTGAGGATAGGACTATTAAATATGCAGAGGCATTTAGTATGAAATGTTGAATAATAATTTTAATTATTTTCTACAGTATATTATGATAAGGTTTTGGCAATGGTTTATACTAACTTATCTCACGAGTCCTTGTTGAGTTTTGTGTGGATGAAGCTTTTGAGATTTAGGGAGACCGTGATATGAGAGGAATTAACGAGACACAAAAGCTCAAGCTTGGGGATGCCCAAGGCACCCCAAGATAATATTTCAAGAAGTCTCAAGCATCTAAGCTTGGGGATGCCCTGGTTGGCATCCCACCTTTCTTCTTCAACAACTATCGGTTAGTATCGGTTGATCCTAAGTTTTTGTTTCTTCACATGATGTTTGATATTCTTAGATGTAATTTTATTTTGCTTTGCTTTATGTTTGAATAAATTACCAAGATCTGAAATTATTAAATGTTAGAGAGTCTTCACATAGTTGCATAATTATTCGACTACTCATTGATCTTCACTTATATCTTTCGGAGTAGTTTGTCATTTGCTCTAGTGCTTCACTTATATCTCTTAGAGCATGGTCGTAGTTTTATTTTGAAGAAATAGGTGAACTCTCATGCTTCACTTATATTATTTTGAGTCTTAAATAGCATGGTAATTTTCTTAAAATCCTAATATTCTAGGTATTCAAGAATAATAATATTCTCTTATGAGTGTGTTGAATACTATGAGAAGTTTGATAATTGATAATTGTTTTGAGATATGGAGATGGTGATATTAGAGTCATGCTAGTTGAGTAGTTGTGAATTTGAGAGATACTTGTGTTGAAGTTTGTGATTCTCATAGCATGCACGTATGGTGAACTGTTATGTGATGAAGTCGGAGCATGATTTATTTATTGATTGTCTTCCTTATGAGTGGAGGTCGGGGACGAGCGATGGTCTTTTCCTACCAATCTATCCCCCTAGGAGCATGCGCATAATACTTTGCTTTGATAACTTCTAGATTTTTGCAATAAGTATATGAGTTCTTTATGACTAATGTTGAGTCCATGGATCATATGCACTCTCACCCTTCCACCTTTGCTAGCCTCTTTAGTACCGCGCACCTTTCGCCGGTACCATGAACCCACCATATACCTTCCTCAAAACAGCCACCATACCTACCTATTATGGCATTTCCATAGCCATTCCGAGATATATTGCCATGCAACTTTCCACCGTTCCGTTTATTATGACACGCTTCATCATTGTCATATTGCTTAGCATGATCATGTAGTTGACATTGTATTTGTGGCAAAGCCACCATTCATAATGCTTTCATACATGTCACTCATGCATCATTGCACATATCGGTACACCGCCGGAGGCATTCATATAGATTCATATCTTGTTCTAAGTATCGAGTTGTAATTCTTGAGTTGTAAGTAAATAAAAGTGTGATGATCATCATTATTAGAGCATTGTCCCAGTGAGGAAAGGATGATGGAGACTATGATTCCCCCATAAGTCGGGATGAGACTCCGGACGAAAAATAAATAAAAGAGGCCAAAGAAGCCCAAATAAAAAAGAGAAAAGAGGCCATAAAAAAGAGAAGGCCCAAATAAAAAAATATAAAAATATAAAAATGAGAGAAAAAGATAGAAGGGACAATGCTACTATCCTTTTACCACACTTGTGCTTCAAAGTAGCACCATGATCTTCATGATAGAAAGTCTCCTATGTTGTCACTTTCATATACTACTGGGAATTTTACATTATAGAACTTGGCTTGTATATTCCAATGATGGGCTTCCTCAAAATGCCCTAGGTCTTCGTGAGCAAGCAAGTTGGATGCACACCCACTTAGTTGCTTTTGTTGAGCTTTCATACACTTATAGCTCTAGTGCATCCGTTGCATGGCAATCCCTACTCACTCACATTTATATCTATTAATGGGCATCTCCATAGCCCGTTGATACGCCTAGTTGATGTGAGACAATCTTCTCCCTTTTTGTTTTCTCCACAACCACCATTCTATTCCACCTATAGTGCTATGTCCATGGCTCACGCTCATGTATTGCGTGAAGATTGAAAAAGTTTGAGAACATAAAAAGTATGAAACAATTTCTTGGCTTGTCATTGCGGTTGTGCATGATTTAAATATTTTGTGTGGTGAAGATAGAGCATAGCCAGACTATATGATTTTGTAGGGATAGCTTTCTTTGGCCATGTTATTTTGAGAAGACATGATTGCTTAGTTAGTATGCTTGAAGTATTATTATTTCTATGTCAATATGAACTTTTGTCTTGAATCTTATGGATCTGAATATTCATGCCACAATTAAGAAGAATTACATTGAAATTATGCCAACTAGCATTCCACACCAAAAATTATCTTTTTATCATTTACCTACTCGAGGACGAGCAGGAATTAAGCTTGGGGATGCTTGATACGTCTCCAATGTATCTATAATTTTTGATTGCTCCATGCTATATTATCTACTGTTTTGGGCAATATTGGGCTTTATTATCCACTTTTATATTACTTTTGGGACTAACTATTAACCGAGGCCCAGCCCAGATTTGTTGTTTTATGCCTATTTCAGTGTTTTGAAGAAAAGGAATATCAGACGGAGTCGAAACAGAACGAAATCAACTGGAGAATTTATTTTTGGAAGGAAACACACCTGATGGACTTGGACCCCACGTCAGAAGATACGGGAGATGCCCACGAGGGTGCCCCCCCTAGGGTGCGCCTCCCTGCCTCGTGGGGCCCCCGTGGCTCCCCTGACGAGGACGGAGAATAGATCGGGAGTTCCGCCGCCAGAAGCCTCTGTAGCCACCAAAAACCAATCTAGACCTGTTCCGGCACCCTGCCGGAGGGGGCAATCCTTCCACGGGCCATCTTCATCATCCCGGTGCTCTCCATGACGAGGAGGGAGTAGTTCTCCCTCGGGGCTGAGGGTATGTACCAGTAGCTATGTGTTTGATCTCTCTCTCTCGTGTTCTTGAGATGGTACGATCTTGATGTATCGCGAGCTTTGCTATTATATTTGGATCCTATGATGTTTCTTCCCCCCTCTACTCTCTTGTAATGAATTGACTTTCCCCTTTGAAGTTATCTTATCAGATTGAGTCTTTAAAGATTTGAGAACACTTGATGTATGTCTTGCCGTGGATATCTGTGGTGACAATGGGATATCACGTGATTCACTTGATGTACGTTTTGGTGATCAACTTGCGGATTCCGCCCATGAACCTATGCATAGGGGTTGGCACACGTTTTCGTCGTGATTCTCCGGTAGAACTTTGGGGCACTCTTTGAGGTCCTTTGTGTTGGTTGAATAGATGAATCTGAGATTGTGTGATGCATATCGTATAATCATACCCACGGATACTTGAGGTGACATTGGATTATCTAGGTGACATTAGGGTTTTGGTTGATTTGTGTCTTAAGGTGTTATTCTAGTACGAACTCTAGGGCTGTTTGTGACACTTATAGGAATAGCCCAACGGATTGATTGGAAAGAATAACTTTGAGGTGGTTTCGTACCCTACCATAATCTCTTCGTTTGTTCTCCGCTATTAGTGACTTTGGAGTGACTCTTTGTTGCATGTGAGGGATATTTTTATGATCCAATTATGTTAGTATTGTTGAGAGGACTTACACTAGTGCAAGTATGAACCCTAGGCCTTGTTTCCTAGCATTGCAATACCATTTACGCTCACTTTTATCACTTGTTACCTTGCTGTTTTTATAATTTCAGATTACAAATACCTTTATCTACTATCTATATACCACTTGTATCACCATCTCTTCGCTGAACTAGTGCACCTATACATTTTACCATTGTGTTGGGTGTGTTGGGGACACAAGAGACTCTTTGTTATTTGGTTGCAGGGTTGCTTGAGAGAGACCATCTTCATCCTACGCCTCCTACGGATTGATAAACCTTAGGTCATCCACTTGAGGGAAATTTGCTACTGTCCTACAAACCTCTGCACTTGGAGGCCCAACAACGTCTACAAGAAGTAGGTTGTGTAGTAGACATCAGTACTCATCCAAAGTACTCGCAAGCAAGAATCTACACTACATATGCATTGGTATCAATGAAATGGGTAGTATCTGTGGACTGAACTACAGAATGCCACAATAAGAGGGGGATAGTTAGTCCAATCGAAGACTACGCTTCTGGCAGCCTGCATCTTGAAGCATATAGAAGAGAGTAGATGGTAATTTCACCAAGTAGCATCGTGTAGCATAAATCCTACCCGGCAATCCTCCCCTCGTCGCCCTGTGAGAGAGCGATCACTAGGTTGTATCTGGCATTTGGAAGGGTGTGTTTTATTAGTGCTATAAGTTCAGGGTGTCGCACTTGTGAAAGTGTACGGACTTCTCATGCCATATTTATGGGTACTAAAGCCCCTGGCGTATTTTGCCGTACCACAATGTACGGGTGCAACATGTCATAAACATATATATGAAAAGATGATAATGCAAAAAATAGACAGAAAGCTATGCATTGTTTATAGAGAAGCTATTTATCAAAGCCGAACGATACAAATAGTGCGGTAAGCAAAAGATATTGGACTATTTAGTATGTCCTGACCAGGGGCAGGCCGCGGAATTGTATTTAAAACAGGTATACCGCTCGTAACAGAGACCACCTGGGAGTTCCATAATGCGGCATGGCTTGTCTGCTTCCCTGGATCTTGCATCGTTTGTGCGGCAGTCGAATTGCCGAACAGGTCGTCCGAAGTATGGAGTCCTGAAAGTAAGAAAAAAAATAAAAAAAGAATCCGGCAGCCCCTAGTACGTTTTAAGCCGTATTTTGGGCATGCCGTTATTGTGCCCCTTCCCCTGTGCCCATGGTATTTCAAGGGCGTAGTTATGTACGCGAGGTACTAGTTTCGCTATGTCGCGAGAGCTTGGGTTGAGGCCGTATTGCTACGCTTGTTCGAAGTGTGCCAGGCGGTCCTGCTGTGGGTTACCCCGGGCGCGCTTGGCAGTGTCTAGCTTTTTAACGGCCGGACTGGAGAATTGCCTAAGAAGGCTACTTTGTACTTCCACTGCGAGAGCCGCCGTGTGCTCCTCCGTACGGAGGGAGCGTTCGGTGTTTCCGTTGACCGTGATTACACCTCAAGGGCCTGACATCTTGAGCTTGAGATATGCGTAGTGCGGCGCCGCATTGAACTTTGCGAATGCGGTTCGTCCGAGCAGGGCGTGATAGCCACTGCGAAACGGGACTATATCAAAGATTAACTCTTTGCTTCGGAAATTGTCCGGGGATCCGAAGACCACGTCAAGTGTTACTGAGCCTGTACAGTTGGCTTCTACACCTGGTATAACGCCTTTAAAGGTCGTTTTTGTGGGCTTAATCCGTGAGGGATCTATGCCCATTTTCCGCACTATATCCTGATAAAGCAGGTTCAGGCTACTGCCGCCGTCCATGAGGACTCTTGTGAGATGAAATCCGTCGATGATTGGGTCGAGAACCAATGCGGCGAAGCCGCCATGACGGATGCTAGTGGGATGGTCCCTTCGATCAAAAGTGATCGGGCAAGAGGACCACGGGTTGAACTTTGGGGCGACTAGCTCCATCGCGTATACGTCCCGTAGCGCACGCTTCCGCTCCCGCTTGGGAATGTGGGTTGCGTATATCATGTTCACCGTCCGCACTTGTGGGGGAAAGCCCTTCTGTCCATTATTGTTCGGCGGCTTGGGCTCCTCCTCGTCGTCGCTGTGCAGCCCCTTGTCTCTGTTTTCGGCCCTTAACTTGCCTGCCTGCTTGAACACCCAACAATCCCAGTTAGTGTGGTTGGTTGGCCTTTCGGGGGTGCCATGTATCAGGCACAAGCGATCGAGTATTCGGTCCAAACTGGATGGGCCCTGAGTATTCTTTTTGAATGGCTTTTTCCGCTGACCGGATTTATAGCCTTTGAATCCGGCATTGACTGCCGTGTCTTCATTGCTGTCGCTACTAATGCGGCGTTTTTGCTTATTCCGATGTGTCCTGCCACTTTTGTCCTTGGTATCCGAATTACCAGGGTTCTTTGATAAGTTGTTACTGCAAACTAGCCAGCTGTCTTCTCCTGCGCAAAAGCGGGTCATGAGTGTCGTGAGGGCTGCCATAGATTTCGGCTTTTCCTGTCCAAGGTGCCGGGCAAGCCATTCGTCGCGGATGTTATGCTTGAAGGCTGCTAGGGCCTCTGCGTCCGGACAGTCGACTATCTGGTTTTTCTTTCTCAGGAACCGTGTCCAGAATTGTCTGGCCGATTCCTCTGGCTGCTGAATTATGTAGCTTAAGTCGTCGGCATCCGGTGGTCGCACATAAGTGCCCTGGAAGTTGTCGAGGAATGCGGCTTCCAGGTCCTCCCAAGAACCGATTGAGTCTGCTGGCAAGCTGTTAAGCCAATGCCGGGCCGGTCCTTTAAGTTTGAGCGGGAGGTATTTGATGGCGTGTAGATCATCGCCGCGTGCCATGTGGATGTGAAGGAGATAATCCTCGATCCATACCGCCGGATTTGTTGTGCCATCGTATGATTCGATGTTTACGGGTTTGAAACCCTCTGGGATTTTATGATCCATTACTTCACTCGTGAAGCATAGCGGGTGTGCGGCGCCTCTGTACTGGGCTATATCACGACGCAGCTCAGAAGAGCTATGTCTGTTGTGTTCGGCCCGGCCGGATTTGTTGTATCCGGAGTGAAGATCATCGTCACGTGTCGTAGGGCGCCTGCGCAATCCGTAGATCGATCTTGTTTGTCTTGCCTTATCCTCCAGTACGTCTCACAGGTCTGGCGCATTTTCCCGTGCCTTAGTTGAGCGGCATCGGGGCATGGCTTGGGTGGAGGGCCGAGAGGCCTCTCTGTCGCGGCCGCGAGGTGGCTGGTCTGCCATGTCATGCGCTGGTGATGTAGGTGCTTCCTCCTCTGATCAGGGTAGCGGCCTGCGCTTTGGGTAACTCTTGGAGGGGCATTCGAGTTCATACTCTTCGGCCGCAAGGACTTCAGTCCATCTGTTAGCTAGCAAATTTTGGGCAGCTCTAAGCTGTTGCTGCTTTTTCTTGAGGCTGCTTGCCATGGCTAAAAGACTGCGTTTGAAATGCTCTTGTTCGGCGGGGTCTGATGGTATGACGAATTCATCGTCATCGAGGCTTGCCTCGTCTTCGGAGGGAGGCATATAGTTATCATCCTCGACCTCTCGGTCTGTCGCTCTCTCATGAGGGCTGGCTTTTCCATCTTCCTGTGCTGAATCTTGCTGAGGTGGGTGTTCTTCGGCGCTATCCGGGGTAGTATTATCTCCCGTGCCGGAATCACTATTTTTGCTTTGGCGGGATTTAGAGCGGCGCCGCTGACGCCGGCGCTTTGGCTGTTTCTTGGGGGTGTCATCCCCCACTGTTCCATCGCCATCTCCATCTTTTGAGTATCCACCATATATATGTCATATGACGAGGTGGCCTTCCAGCGCCCTACAGGTGTTGGTTCCTGTTCGTCTCCTACATCGTCGTCCATACCGTCGATGTCTTCGGAGCCGAAGTCAAGCATGTCGGTTAAATCATCGACAGTGGCTACAAAGTGGGTGGTGGGTGGGCTTTGAATTTCTTCATCGTCCGTATCCCATCCTCGCTGACCGTAATCCGGCCAGGGCTCTCCTGATAAAGAGAGAGACTTAAGAGAATTCAGGATGACGCCAAAAGGCGAGTGCTGAAAGATGTCTGCGGCGGTGAACTCCATTATCGGCGCCCAATCGGATTCGATTGGTAGGGGCGCGGGGGGTTCGGAGTCCGGGGAGGAGTCCGGATCCTCGGAGTCACGGGTCATGCAGAGTGCAGGGCTAGCGTTCGGCTCAATCGCCTTTGAGATCGCAGCCCCCGAGGTGACGTCCAACCACTCGTCCTCTATTGGCGCAATAGGCTCCGAGTTAGGGGTCGGAACCGATGCGTGTGCGGCCTCCAGGGCACTATCCGGAGGCAGAGCTAGATCATGCCCCTCGAGATAGTGCGGCGCGCTTGGCCGTGGCTCGAACCCGTCGAAGATCAAGTCTCCGCGGATGTCAGCCGTGTAGTTTAAGCTTCCAAACCTGACTTGATGGCCAGGGGCGTAGCTTTTGATCTGCTCCAGGTGGCCAAGCGAGTTGGCCCGCAGGGCGAAGCCGCCGAAGACGAAGATCTGTCCGGGGAGAAAAGTCTCACCCTGGACCGCATCGTTGTTGATGATCAAAGGAGCCATCGGGCCTAAAGGCGACGACACAGAGGAACTCTCAATGAAAGCACCAATGTCGGTGTCAAAACCGGCGGATCTCGAGTAGGGGGTCCCGAATTGTGCGTCTAGGCCGGATGGTAACAGGAGACAGGGAACACGATGTTTTACCCAGGTTCGGGCCCTCTCGATGGAGGTAAAACCCTACGTCCTGCTTGATTAATATTGATGATATGAGTAGTACAAGAGTAGATCTACCATGAGATCAAGGAGGCTAAACCCTAGAAGCTAGCCTATGGGATGATTGTTGTATATGGAGTTGATTGCCTACGGACTACAACCCTCCGGTTTATATAGACACCGGATAGGGTTAGGGTTACATAGAGTCGGTTACAATGGCAGGAGATCTTGAATATCCGCATCGCCAAGCTTGCCTTCCACGCCAAGGAAAGTCCCATCCGGACACGGGACGAAGTCTTCAATCTTGTATCTTCATAGTCCAGGAGTCCGGCTGAAGTTATAGTCCGGCTACCCGAACACCCCCTAATCCAGGACTCCCTCAATCATCAAATCTCATATACCTAAATTTTCTTACTAAAAATAAACTAGTTCTATTAATTCAACTAATTCAACTAAGAATTTACTAAAAATATAAGGTAGCTAGTTCTATATAGTAAAATGTTAATTAGATGATCAAATCTCTATATAATAAAGTAGGTAGTTCTATATAGTAATATTTTGATTAGATCATCAAATCTCATATACCTAAATTTTCTTACTAAAAATAAACTAGTTCTATTAATTCAACTAATTGAACTAAGAATTTACTAAAAATAAACTAGTTCTATTAATTTTCTTACTAAAATATATAAAGTAGCTATATATAGTAATATTTTAATTAGATCATCAAATCTCATATACCTAAATTTTCTTACTAAAAATAAACTAGTTCTATTAATTGAACTAGTTCAGCTAAGCATTTACTAAAAATAAATTAGTTATATTAATTCAACTAGTTCAAATAATCTCATATACCTAAATTTTCTTACTAAAAATAAACTAGTTCTATTAATTTTATTACTAAAAATAAACTAGTTATATTAATACAACTAGTTCAAATCTCATATATATATACCTAATTAATATTTAGCTAATTCATCTAACAATTGACATGAATATTTGACAACTTTTCTATCTAATTCATCTAACATTAATTAACATTCTAACATTTTTATCTACGTAATTCATCTAACATTAATCTAAACAACAGAAAATAAGTAAAAAAAATACGTGTGTTTGTGTGTGTGTGTGTGTCTGTGTGTGTATGGGTGTGTGTGTATGTGTGTGTACGAGCATTGGGCGACGGCCTACGGGCGGCGACGCAAGACGGCGACGTGATGGGGACGGCGACGACGGGCGGCAGGGGCAACGGCGCGATCGAGACAGCGACGTAGTACGGGGAGCCGGCAGGGACGACGGCGAGCGGCGGGGACGACGGCGCGCGGCGGGGACGGAGACGACGGGCGGCGGGGGTGACGGGGCACGGCGGGGGCGGCAAGGGCGGCACGCAATGGGTGACGGCGCGGCGGCGGCGACGACGATATGGGGCGATAAAGTTGGATAGAAGAGACGGGCGGCGGATGAAAACTGAATTTTCCTAAGTGCCATATATATATAGGAGGGACCTTCAGTACCGGTTGGAGCCACCAACTGATACTAAAGGCCAATTTTGGCCAGGTCAAGCGGCAGGAAGCGGACCCCTTTAGTATCGGTTTGTGCCTCAAACCGGTACTAAAGGCCCCCCCATTAATACCGGTTCGGGCCACGAACCGGTACTAAAGGTGTTGCGCTGCCACCCGCGGTGCCCAATTTTAGTCCCACCTCGCCGAGCGAAGGGTAGCCGCACTGGTTTATAAACCCACCCGCGGCTGCTCCTTCGAACTCCTCTATATAGCAGGCTTTTGGGCCTAACTATGGTGCGCTGCCCTGTGAGTCTGTCGTACCTTCTGGATCTGAATTTGCACGCCCTAGGTCTGGCAGGCCCACTGGGCAGTGCCCCAACAATTTTTTTTATAGTTTTTTTTCTTTTCAGCATTATTTATTTTCTTCTATTTATTTTTGAGTAATTTTATATATAGTTTTTTCCTTTTCTACATTATTTATTTTCTTCTATTTATTTTTGAGTAATTTTTTTATATAATTTTTTTCTTTTCTGCTTTATTTATTTTCTTCTATTTATTTCTGAGAAGTTTTTTTCTGTTTTATTTATTTTATTCTATTTATTTCTGAGTAGTTTTTTCTGCATTATTTATTTTCTTCTATTTATTTTTGAGTAATTTTTTATATAGTTTTTTATTTTCTGCTTTATTTATTTTCTTCTATTTATTTCTGAGTAGTTTTTTTCTGTATTTAGTTTCTTTGTGACCCTCTCTACTCTTTCGCACATGGTATGCGGGTGAAATGATGATACCATGTCAAGTTTCAACATTTTTAGAGTTTATTTTGTAGTGATTTTCAATTTCACGTTCATTTAGCTCTCTAAACAAATCGGTAAATGACTGAAAAAGAGCAAATGATGTCAAAACATGTTGGAAATTGATGACGTCGCTTTGAATGTTGCATACTGAATGCAAAAGAAGTCGGGATTTCAAATAAGTTTAAAAAACATTGAAGTGTCCGTGTAACAGATGAGTTCTCGTCCGAAACCCTAATACTCTGAAATAGATTGTCCAGTTTGTACACGAAGTGCGTCCAGTTTTTGTCGTGACCCTCTCTACTCTTTCGCATATGCTATGCGGGTGAAATGATGATACCATGCCAAGTTTCAACATTTTCAGAGTTCATTTTGTAATAATTTTCAATTTCACGGTCATTTAGCTCTCTAAATAAATCGGTAAATGACTGAAAAACAGCAAATGATGTCAGAACGTGTTGGAAATTGATGACGTCGCTTTGAATGCTGCATACTGAACGTAAAAAAAGTCGGGATTTCAAATAAGTTTAAAAAACATTGAAGTGCTCGTGTAACAGATGAGTTCTCGTCCGAAACCCTGATACTCCGAAAGAGATTGTCCAGTTTGTACATGAAGTGCGTCCAGTTTTTGCCGTGGCCCTCTCTACTCTTTCGCACATGCTATGCGGGTGAAATGATGATACCATGCCAATTTTCAACACTTTCATAGTTCATTTTGTAGTGATTTTTAATTTCACGGTCATTTAGCTTTCTAGACAAATCGGTAAATGACTGGAAAACAACAAATGATGTAAGAACGTGTTGGAAATTGATGACGTCGTTTTGAATGCTGCATACTGAACGCAAAAGAAGTCGGGATTTCAAATAAGTTTAAAAAACATTGAAGTTCCCGTGTAACAGATGAGTTCTCGTCCGAAACCCTGATATTCCGAAAGAGATTGTCCAATTTGTACTCGAAGTGCGTCCAGTTTTTGCCGTGATCCTCTCTACTCTTTCGCACATGCTATGCGTGTGAAATGATGATACCATGCCAAGTTTCAATATTTTCAGAGTTCATTTTGTAGTAATTTTCAATTTCACGGTCATTTAGCTCTCTAAATAAATCGGTAAATGACTGAAAAACAGCAAATGATGTCAGAACATGTTGGAAATTGATGACGTCGCTTTGAATGCTACATACTGAACGCAGAAGAAGTCGCGATTTCAAATAAGATTAAAAAACATTGAAGTGCCCATGTAACAGATGAGTTCTCGTCCGAAACCCTGATACTCCGAAAGAGATTGTCCAGTTTGTACACGAAGTGCGTCCAGTTTTTGCCGTGACCCTCTCTACTCTTTCGCACATGCTATGCGGGTGAAATGATGATACCATGCCAAGTTTCAACACTTTCATAGTTTATTTTGTAGTGATTTTCAATTTCACGGTCATTTAGCTCTCTAAGCAAATCGGTAAATGACTAGAAAACAACAAATGATGTCAGAACGTGTTGAAAATTGATGACATCGCTTTGAATGCTGCATACTAAATGCAAAAGAAGTCAAGATTTCAAATAAGTTTAAAAAAACATTGAAGTGCCCATGTAACAGATGAGTTCTTGTCCGAAACCCTGAAACTCCGAAAGAGATTGTCCAGTTTGTACACGAAGTGCGTCCAGTTTTTGCCGTGACCCTCTCTACTCTTCCGCACATACTATGTGGGTGAAATGATGATACCATGCCAGGTTTCAACATTTTCAGAGTTCATTTTGTAGTGATTTTCAATTTCACGGTCATTTAGCTCTTTAAATAAATCGGTAAATGACTGAAAAACAGCAAATGATGTCAGAACGTGTTGGAAATTGATGATGTCGCTTTGAATACTGCATACTGAATGCAAAAGAAGTCAGGATTTCAAATAAGTTTAAAAAACATTGAAGTGCCCGTGTAAGAGATGAGTTCTCGTCCGAAACCCTAATACTTCGAAAGAGATTGTCTAGTTTGTACACGAAGTGCGTCCAATTTTTGCCGTGACCCTCTCTACTCTTTCGCACATACTATGCGGGTGAAATGATGGTACCATGCCAAGTTTCAACACTTTCATAGTTCATTTGTAGTGATTTTCAATTTCACGGTCATTTAGCTCTCTAAACAAATCGGTAAATGACTGAAAAACAGTAAATGATGTCAGAACGTGTTGGAAATTAATGACGTCGCTTTGAATGCTGCATACTAAACACAAGAAGTCGGGATTTCAAATAAGTTATTAAAAATAAAAGGAGGTGCAATGCTGGTTAATTAGCTTCAAGCCTTTCGGAATAGTATAGACCGTACTGCACATAGCTCCGTACAATCTATGCTATTCCGAAAGGCTTGAAGCATAGCTCCGTGCAATCTATGCTATTCCGAAAGGCTTGAAGCTAAGCAACGTGCAGGTGAGCATTGTGCCTCTCCTTCATCGTCTCTGCACTCACGGCTTATAAACCGCTCCTACTGCCTCTCTCTTGACAAGATGGGACTAAAAATCAGCTTACTAAAAAACTCTAGTACCGGTTCATGCCATGAACCGATACTAAAGGTGTTCGTGGGGCCCCGGCCTAACTACAGCCTGACACATCCTCATTAGTACCGGTTCGTGGCATGAACCGATACTAAAGGTTGCCCACGAACCGGTACTAATGATGTCCGCCCACCTAACCGTTGGAATCAGCACTAATGGACACATTAGTGCCGGCTGAAATTCAAACCGGCACTAATATGCTTCACATTTGATCCTTAGTGCCCTACACCCTCATGAACAGTATAAATTCTAAAAAGCTTGGAAACAAAAAAAGTCTAAAACTTTGAGCCATAAAACATGATCAAACATTTAATGTTTTTGCAAAGTTTCAAACACAAATAACATTCGAGAAGCCCTCGCAAAAAGCAAATCACAATGATTTTTTGTTTGGCTCGATGCTAACTACAGATTAATCGAGACTCTCCCTTGACCTGATATATAAGTAGTCGGTCTGATCCTGCGTATCGTGTAACTGTAGGCTCTAGTGACCTAGTAGCTCAGGTTTATAGCTCGTTCGACCCATTGGCTTTGGTGGCGGCGATGGTGGTGGTGAATAAAGAAGCTTCATATCATGTTCCCCGGTGAGGCATTCTGCTTTTTGATCGGTGATGTATTTGGAAATTAGTCTGTTCTAGCGGGGACGACGTAACGGTGATGGCACTTTTGTAGTGGACTTGTGTCCTCGCGCTTCTTCATTGCGACACTGGTGCTGGAGCTTGCGAGGTAATCTAGGAGCAGATATAGATAGTTGTTTGCATCAATGGCATCTGAAAGACAATGAACCATATGCTAGGTTCGTAGTTGATGGCTAGCAGGTATGGTTTGCTCGTACAATGTGTCAACTAGCACAAATGCCAGATTTAGAGTTTGAAGGCATGTCCGGCGTGCTACCCCGACCGGATGCTTCCAACGGTAATGGTTTCTTCATTGATAAGTTACTCCGAGACAGCTACTATTGTCTCTAAATTAATTCTCTTCGAGTCCGGAGGAGCACAAAATTTCTGAAAATTTATTCGAAAATTTGACCCCACATACATACATGCATATAAATAATAAAATATTTTAAAAGATTGATAGAATAAAGTAAATCAAGCCGGAGAAGCACTAGCACGACGAATTCAAGTTGAATTCAACCCCGGGGAGCGATGGAGAAGAGCGGAGGCTCATCCGGTGCCGCCGAAGAGCGCCTTGAGCTTCCTGACCTGCAAGTCGTCGAGGAGGGTGACCTTGGTGAGCACCTCCGACGGGAGGTTGTTGGCGAAGAGCGCAAAGTCGAGGGTCTGCACGCCGGGGTTGGGGCTGCTGTAGGTGGAGAGCGCGACGGCGGTGGTGTTGCCGAGGTTGTACTGGAAGTGCGGCTGGCCCTGCGGGAGCACCATGATGTCGCCCTTGTGTAGGGTGTTGGTGTAGACCCTGTTGTTGGAGGTGGCGCTGATGAAGCCGCACGACAGGGTGCCCTCCACCACGAAGATGAGCTCCGTGGCCGCCGGGTGCCAGTGCAGCGGCACCACGCCTCCCACCGCGAAGTCGACGCGCGCCGCGGAGATGCCCAGCCCGTTCACGCCGGGGAAGCTGGTGACGAAGGCCGAGGACAAGCTGATCTTGAAGGGGTTCACGGTCGGGCCTGTGGTGCCCAGGCCGCGGTAGTAGAAGTCGTCGGCGGTGACGGCGGCCTGGGGCTTGCACGGGTAGCCTGCCGGCGTGTCGCTGCTGGCCAGGTCGGCCACGCAGAACTCCTTGGCCAGCTGGGCCTGGGCGACACACCAAAAGAGCAGCAGCAAGGGCAGCAGGGAGAGGAGGAGCACAGCTTTTGCCATGGCCTCAAATGTGTTTGTATCATATTCATACCCCGATACACATATGTATATATAGGAAGGAGAAGGGGTGGTGCAAATGGATATCCAAATCCAAATTTGTCAGTCAGCACTCAGCACACAACCAATTCAACTTGAAATTGATCAACCATATACATATACATATATATAAGCAACTTAGAGTCAAGTCAAGGATGAGGCAGGCCGGTTGCGTGTGGTTAACTGTCTGTCAGAACGCTGCTATCGAGGCGAGCAAGTGGATCAGAAAATCATTTTTTGGGCTCTGGAATTCCACGGGATAGAGATGAGATTCGTGCATTTGGTTGTGCTACCTAAATAATTCAAGCTTCCAACCTTAATATATAAGTGGATCGCCCATGTGCTCAAATTCTAAAACCTTGGCGAATCACGCAACATCTTCTAGAAATTATTGAAAACATAGTCATACGTTAGGAGATTATTAAAATAATTGAACAATACTAACTAAGAGGGTGTTTGTTTCCACAGACTTATTGGTCTGTCCCATCTAAACCAAACAGGAGGGATTTATAGGGACTTAAAGTGGGCATTTGGAACTTATGAAATAAGACTCTCAAGGAGGGACTTATAGTTGTAATATGGTCTTATAGAGACTTATAAATCCCAGGAACCAAACAGATAGGGACTTTTTAGGGACTTAGGACTTATAAGTTGGGACTAAAAAAGTCCTAAAATTTATAAACCAAACAGGGCCTAAACTCAAAGGGCTTCATCAGACAAATATAAATAGTTTGGGGGCAAAAATTGGCACACACGCGCCGAGCCCATTGTTCGATGCGTTTTTTTATATTATTTTTATTTATAAGGACCCATATAATTTTTGATTTTGAATGAATTCTAAGTGCAGATTATATGGACACGTGTGCCCAGGTATAAGCATAGCTAATTGATGTTTTTCCTGGCCCAATATATGCATGCATGGCAATTAGCATGGTGTCTACGTACTACTGCATGCATGCATCAATTTTGCCATGCATGTAACAAAGCTTTTGTACGTTGCACATATATGTGTACGTATTCGGGTATATCGGCCGGCCGGCAAGCTCGCGTGCGTATGTATATGATGATATGAATACCCACAGCTATACACACTGTATATACGTATTTGGGTATCGGCCGATCGACAAACGCATGCATATACGTACATGGATGAAATATGGGCGTGTGTTTGGTGGGTTCAAATTTCACCTGAACACGTATGAGTCTGGCTATATTGGAATTAAAATGATCGGCATGTGAGCAGTCGGATCCGTACATATATATGCCAAGCCATCGGATTTTTGGAAACGGAGGCAACCGACTGGGTGGATCATTGCACGCGTGGTTTAAAACAAGGTATGTATCAGTTAGTTTCCTTCTTTTGTGCAGCCGTGTAAAGCAAGAAGAGCAGCGTTTTGGAAAGAAAAATCAAGATGAAAAGAAGAGCTTAGGATGGAAAGTGTTGACCTTGCCCTTGCCGATCAAGCAAGCCGTGCGGTGCTCGGCTCGTGCCCTGCCGGCTGCCTATAATAAAGCAGTTGGTAGTCTCGTTTTCAGAGTTTTTTTCGTCCCATCTCTCATGGGTTTTTTGTACCTCGTCCCACCTCACACTGAGCCGTCACGAACCGAAAAAAACCGCGTACCGAAGCGCCCACCCGCCCCACGCACTTTAGGGCCTAACCTCCGATCGCACTCAAGATAATCCAGCAAAAAAACATACGAAAATTAACCAGCGAAAAAAACCCTAATGGAGGAGTTGGTAGTCCGGTACGGTTTATTTTCAACACTTTCCTAGTGACAAAAGATCACGGATCTAATTTTCCTATCTTAGCCAAATCAACGAATCTCTCTCATTAATGCAATTTGCTTTAGGAAACAACTAATAGTTTCTTTCCTACCTTAGCCAAATCAACGAATCTCTCTCATTAATGCAATTTGTTTTAGGAAACAAAAAATAGATTCTTTCCTACCTTAGCCCATTAATGCAATTTGCTTTAGGAAACAAATAATAGATTCTTTCCTACCTTAGCCAAATCAATGGATATCTCTCATTAATGCAATTTGCTTTAGGAAACAAATAATAGATTCTTTCCTACCTTAGCCAAATCAATGGATATCTCTCATTAATGCAATTTGCTTTAGAAAACAAATAATAGATTCTTTCCTACCTTAGCCAAATCAACGGATCTCTCCCATTAATGCAATTTGCTTTAGCAAACAAATAATAGATTCTTTCCTACCTTAGCCAAATCAATGGATCTCTCTCATTAATGCAATTTGCTTTAGGAAACAAATAATAGATTTTTAGGAAACAAATAATCTTTAATCTCTATCTCTAATCTCTAATTCTCTAATAATAATAATAATAATAATACCTAAAAGAAACGCAGCGTTCCGTTTCCCATCTTACTTCGTCGAGCATCCCTCCCGTGCGCTGTTGGTTTTTCCTGCGTACATTCCACCCCAAACGTGATTCGTTCTTCTTAATTACGTGGTCCCACCCCCATGCGATCCGGCGAAAGAACCAGCAAAACCGTCATATACCCACGCATGCAAGCAACGAAAAATCCACGCAAGCCGTCTCTCCTCCTCCCTGTTCAAACCCTAGCCGCCCCTTCCCAGTTGACGCCGCTAGCGAGTAGCGCGTAGCACATGCACCAGTGCGGCCCTTCCGTGGCCCCCCTTGACCTCGAAATGAAACAGCTCGTCGGCATTGACGACGAGCCAGTGCGTCCGGTGTTGATTCCTGTGGATGGGTCAAGCAGGACAGGGGGCGGTGGATCCGGGACATAGCCATGAAGTCTGCTTCGATGTGTGCCCAGTATTGTCTCAAGTGCATGGGTCGATCCTAGACAGTGGGCGATGGATCAAGAACGTACATAGCAACTTTCACCTACGCAAAACGGCTGACTACTCAACCTCCTCTCGGCGGTGGCAGCGGCCAGTGAAGGAAATATGCCCTAGAGGCAATAATAAAGTTATTATTTATTTCCTTATATCATGATAAATGTTTATTATTCATGCTAGAATTGTATTAACCGGAAACATAATACATGTGTGAATACATAGACAAACAGAGTGTCACTAGTATGCCTCTACTTGACTAGCTCGTTAATCAAAGATGGTTATGTTTCCTAACCATGAACAAAGAGTTGTTATTTGATTAACGGGATCACATCATTAGTTGAATGATCTGATTGACATGACCCATTCCATTAGCTTAGCACCCGATCGTTTAGTATGTTGCTATTGCTTTCTTTATGACTTATACATGTTCCTATGACTATGAGATTATGCAACTCCCGTTTACAGGAGGAACACTTTGGGTGCTACCAAACGTCACAACGTAACTGGGTGATTATAAAGGAGCATTACAGGTGTCTCCAAAGGTAGATGTTGGGTTGGCGTATTTCGAGATTGGGATTTGTCACTCTGATTGTCGGAGAGGTATCTCTGGGCCCTCTCGGTAAAGCACATCACATAAGCCTTGCAAGCATTACAACTAATATGTTAGTTGTGATATGATGTATTACGGAACGAGTAAAGAGACTTGCCGGTAACGAGATTGAACTAGGTATTGGATACCGACGATCGAATCTCGGGCAAGTAACATACCGATGACAAAGGGAATAACGTATATTGTTATGCGGTCTAACCGATAAAGATCTTCGTAGAATATGTAGGAGCCAATATGGGCATCCAGGTCCCGCTATTGGTTATTGACTGCAGACGTGTCTCGGTCATGTCTACATTGTTCTCGAACCGTAGGGTCCGCACGCTTAAAGTTACGATGACAGTTATTATGAGTTTATGCATTTTGATGTAGCGAAGTTAGTTCGGAGTCCCGGATGTAATCACGGACATGACGAGGAGTCTCGAAATGGTCGAGACATAAAGATTGATATATTGGACGGCTATATTAGGACACCGGAAGTGTTCCGGGTGATTTCGGATAAAACCGGAGTGCTAGAGGGGTTACCGGAACCCCCCGGGGAAGTAATGGGCCTTATTGGGCCTGAGGGGAGAGAGAGGGCAGCAGCCCAAGAGGTGGCGCCCCCCCCCCCCCTCATGGGGAGTCCGAATTGGACTAGGAGGGGGGCGCGGCCCCCCTTTCCCTCTCCCTCTCCCTCTCTTTCCTTCCCCCTCAAGTCTCCTAGTTGGACTAGGAGAGGGGAGTCCTACTCCTACTAGGAGGAGGACTCCTCCTCCCCTTGGCACGCCCCATAGGCCGGCCGGCCTCCCCCTTTGCTCCTTTATATACGGGGGTAGGGGGGCACCCTAGAACACACAATTGATCCTCGTGATCGTTCCTTAGCCGTGTGCGGTGCCCCCTGCCACCATATTCCACCTCGGTCATATCGTTGTAGTGCTTAGGCAAAGCCCTGCGTCGGTAGAACATCATCATCGTCACCATGCCGTTGTGCTGACGGAACTCATCCCCGAAGCTTTGCTGGATCGGAGCCCGGGGAGCGTCATCGAGCTGTACGTGTGCTAAGAACTCGGAGGTGCCGGAGTAACGGTGCTTGGATCGGTCGGATCGGGAAGAAGACGTACGACTACTTCCACTACGTTGTGTCAACGCTTCCGTTGCGATCTACAAGGGTACGTAGATCATACTCTCCCCTCTCGTTGCTATGCATCACCATGATCTTGCGTGTGCGTAGGAAATTTTTTGAATTACTACGTTCCCCAACAGTGGCATCCGAGCCTAGGTTTTATGGTTTGATGTCATTTGCACGAGTAGAACACAAGTGAGTTGTGGGCGATATAAGTCATACTGCCTACCAGCATGTCATACTTTGGTTCGGCGGTATTGTTGGACGAGACGACCCGGACCAACATTACGCATACGCTTACGCGAGACCAGTTCTCCCGACATGCTTTGCACATAGGTGGCTTGCGGGCGACTGTCTCTCCAACTTTAGTTGAACCGAGTGTGGCTACGCCCGGTCCTTGCGAAGGTTAAAACGGCATCAACTTGACAAACTATCGTTGTGGTTTTGATGCGTAGGTGAGATTGGTTCTTACTTAAGCCCGTAGCAGCCACGTAAAACTTGCAACAACAAAGTAGAGGACGTCTAACTTGTTTTTGCAGGGCATGTTGTGATGTGATATGGCCAAGACATGATGCTAAATTTTATTGTATGAGATGATCATGTTTTGTAACCGAGTTATCGGCAACTGGCAGGAGCCATATGGTTGTCGCTTTATTGTATGCAATGCAATCGTGATGTAATGCTTTACTTTATCACTAAACGGTAGCGATAGTCGTGGAAGCATAAGATTGGCGAAACGACAACGATGCTACGATGGAGATCAAGGTGTCGCGCCGGTGATGATGGTCATCATGACGGTGCTTCGGAGATGGAGATCACAGGCACAAGATGATGATGGCCATATCATATCACTTATATTGATTGCATGCGATGTTTATCTTTTATGCATCTTATCTTGCTTTGATTGACGGTAGCATTATAAGATGATCTCTCACTAAATTATCAAGAAGTGTTCTCCCTGAGTATGCACCGTTGCCAAATTTCGTCGTGCCCAGACACCACGTGATGATCGGGTGTGATAAGCTCTACGTCCATCTACAACGGGTGCAAGCCAGTTTTGCACATGCAGAATACTCGGGTTATACTTGACGAGCCTAGCATATGCAGATATGGCCTCGGAACACGGAGACCGAAAGGTCGAGCGTGAATCATATAGTAGATATGATCAACATAATGATGTTCACCATTGAAGACTAATCCATTTCACGTGATGATCGGTTATGGTTTAGTTGATTTGGATCACGTGATCACTTAGAAGATTAGAGGGATGACTATCTAAGTGGGAGTTCTTAAGTAATATGATTAATTGAACTTAAATTTATCATGAACTTAGTCCCTGATAGTATCTTGCTTGTTTATGTTGATTGTAGATAGATGGCTCGTGCTGTTGTTCCGTTGAATTTTAATGCGTTCCTTGAGAAAGCAAAGTTGAAAGATGATGGTAGCAATTACACGGACTGGGTCCGTAACTTGAGGATTATCCTCATTGCTGCACAGAAGAATTACATTCTGGAAGCACCGCTGGGTGCCAGGCCTGCTGCTGGAGCAACACCAGACGTTATGAACGTCTGGCAGAGCAAAGCTGATGGCTACTCGATAGTTCAGTGTGCCATGCTTTACGGCTTAGAATCGGGACTTCAACGACGTTTTGAACGTCATGGAGCATATGAGATGTTTCAGGAGTTGAAGTTAATATTTCAAGCAAATGCCCGGATTGAGAGATATGAAGTCTCCAATAAGTTCTATAGCTGCAAGATGGAGGAGAACAGTTCTGTCAGTGAGCATATACTCAAAATGTCTAGGTATAATAATCACTTGATTCAATTGGGAGTTAATCTTCCAGATGATTGCGTCATTGACAGAATTCTCCAATCACTGCCACCAAGCTACAAGAGCTTCGTGATGAACTATAATATGCAAGGGATGAATAAGACTATTCCCGAGCTCTTCGCAATGCTGAAAGCTGCGGAGGTAGAAATCAAGAAGGAGCATCAAGTGTTGATGGTCAACAAGACCACTAGTTTCAAGAAAAAGGGCAAAGGGAAGAAGAAGGGGAACTTCAAGAAGAATGGCAAACAAGTTGCTGCTCAAGAGAAGAAACCCAAGTCTGGACCTAAGCCTGAAACTGAGTGCTTCTACTGCAAGCAGACTGGTCACTGGAAGCGGAACTGCCCCAAGTATTTGGCGGATAAGAAGGATGGCAAGGTGAACAAAGGTATATGTGATATACATGTTATTGATGTGTACCTTACTAGAGCTCGCAGTAGCACCTGGGTATTTGATACTGGTTCTGTTGCTAATATTTGCAACTCAAAACAGGGACTACAGATTAAGCGAACACTGGCAAAGGACGAGGTGACGATGCGCGTGGGAAATGGTTCCAAAGTCGATGTGATTGCGGTCGGCACGCTACCTCTACATCTACCTTCGGCATTAGTATTAGACCTAAATAATTGTTATTTGGTGCCAGCATTGAGCATGAACATTATATCTGGATCTTGTTTAATGCGAGATGATTATTCATTTAAATCAGAAAATAATGGTTGTTCTATTTATATGAGTAATATCTTTTATGGTCATGCACCTTTGAAGAGTGGTCTATTTTTGATGAATCTCGATAGTAGTGATACACATATTCATAATGTTGAAGCCAAAAGATGCAGAGTTGATAATTATAGTGCAACTTATTTGTGGCACTGCCGTTTAGGTCATATCGGTGTAAAGCGCATGAAGAAACTCCATACTGATGGGCTTTTGGAACCACTTGATTATGAATCACTTGGTACTTGCGAACTGTGCCTCGTGGGCAAGATGACTAAAACACCGTTCTCCGGTACTATGGAGAGAGCAACAGATTTGTTGGAAATCATACATACAGATGTATGTGGTCCGATGAATATTGAGGCTCGTGGCGGATATCGTTATTTTCTCACCTTCACAGATGATTTAAGCAGATATGGGTATATCTACTCAATGAAACATAAGTCTGAAACATTTGAAAAGTTCAAAGAATTTCAGAGTGAAGTTGAAAATCATCGTAACAATAAAATAAAGTTTCTACGATCTGATCGTGGAGGAGAATATTTGAGTTACGAGTTTGGTGTACATTTGAAAAATTGTGGAATAGTTTCGCAACTCACGCCACCCGGAACACCACAGCGTAATGGTGTGTCCGAACGTCGTATCGTACTTTATTAGATATGGTGCGATCTATGATGTCTCTTACAGATTTACCGCTATCGTTTTGGGGTTATGCTCTAGAGAGGGCCGCATTCAAGTTAAATAGGGCACCATCAAAATCCGTTGAGACGACGCCTTATGAACTATGGTTTGGCAAGAAACCAAAGTTGTCGTTCCTTAAAGTTTGGGGCTGCGATGCTTATGTGAAAAAGCTTCAACCTGATAAGCTCGAACCCAAATCGGAAAAATGTGTCTTCATAGGATACCCAAAGGAGACTGTTGGGTACACCTTCTATCACAGATCCGAAGGCAAGACATTCGTTGCTAAGAATGGATCCTTTCTAGAGAAGGAGTTTCTCTCGAAAGAAGTGAGTGAGAGGAAAGTAGAACTTGACGAGGTAACTATACCTTCTCCCTTATTGGAAAGTAGTACATCACAGAAAACTGTTTCAGTGACACCTACACCAATTAGTGAGGAAGCTAATGATGATGATCATGAAACTTAAGATCAAGATACTACTGAACCTCATAGATTAACCAGAGTGAGATCCGCACCAGAGTGGTACGGTAATCCTGTTCTGGAAGTCATGCTACTAGATCATGATGAACCTACGAACTATGAAGAAGCGATGGTGAGCCCAGATTCCGCAAAATGGCTTGAAGCCATGAAATCTGAGATGGGATCCATGTATGAGAACAAAGTATGGACTTTGGTTGACTTGCCCGATGATCGGCAAGCAATTGAGTATAAATGGATCTTCAAGAAGAAGACTGACGCTGACGGCAATATTATTGTCTACAAAGCTCGACTTGTCGCAAAAGGTTTTCGACAAGTTCAAGGGGTTGACTACGATGAGACTTTCTCACCCGTAGCGATGCTTAAGTCTGTCCGAATCATGTTAGCAATTGCCGCATTTTATGATTATGAAATTTGGCAGATGGATGTCAAAACTGCATTCCTGAATGGATTTCTGGAAGAAGAGTTGTATATGATGCAACCAGAAGGTTTTGTCGATCCAAAAGGAGCTAACAAAGTGTGCAAGCTCCAACGATCCATTTATAGACTGGTGCAAGCCTCTCGGAGTTGGAATAAACGCTTTGATAGTGTGATCAAAGCATTTGGTTTTGTACAGACTTTTGGAGAAGCCTGTATTTACAAGAAAGTGAGTGGGAGCTCTGTAGCATTTCTGATATTATATGTGGATGACATATTACTAATTGGAAATGATATAGAATTTCTGGATAGCATAAAGGGATACTTGAATAAAAGTTTTTCGATGAAAGACCTCGGTGAAGCTGCTTACATATTAGGCATTAAGATCTATAGAGATAGATCAAGACGCCTAATTGGACTTTCACAAAGCACATACCTTGACAAAGTTTTGAAAAAGTTCAAAATGGATCAAGCAAAGAAAGGGTTCTTGCCTGTGTTATAAGGTGTGAAATTGAGTAAGACTCAAAGCCTGACCACTGCAGAAGATAGAGAGAAGATGAAAGATGTTCCCTATGCTTCAGCCATAGGCTCTATCATGTATGCAATACTGTGTACCAGACCTGATGTGTGCCTTGCTATAAGTTTAGCAGGGAGGTACCAAAGTAAGCCAGGAGTGGATCACTGGACAGCGGTCAAGAACATCCTGAAGTACCTGAAAAGGACTAAGGATATGTTTCTCATATATGGAGGTGACAAAGAGCTCATCGTAAATGGTTACGTTGATGCAAGATTTGACACTGATCCAGACGATTCTAAATCGCAAACCGGATACGTGTTTACATTAAACGGTGGAGCTGTCAGTTGGTGCAGTTCTAAACAAAGCGTCGTCACGGGATCTACATGTGAAGCGGAGTACATAGCTGCTTCGGAAGCAGCAAATGAAGGAGTCTGGATGAAGGAGTTCATATCCGATCTAGGTGCCATACCTAGTGCATCGGGTCCAATAAAAATCTTTTGTGACAATACTGGTGCAATTGCCTTGGCAAAGGAATTCAGATTTCACAAGAGAACCAAGCACATCAAGAGACGCTTCAATTCCATCCGGGATCTAGTCCAGGTGGGAGACATAGAGATTTGCAAGATACATACGGATCTGAATGTTGCAGACCCGTTGACTAAGCCTCTTCCACGAGCAAAACATGATCAGCACCAAGACTCCATGGGTGTTAGAATCATTACTGTGTAATCTAGATTATTGACTCTAGTGCAAGTGGGAGGCTGAAGGAAATATGCCCTAAAGGCAATAATAAAGTTATTATTTATTTCCTTATACCATGATAAATGTTTATTATTCATGCTAGAATTGTATTAATCGGAAACATAATACATGTGTGAATACATAGACAAACAGAGTGTCACTAGTATGCCTCTACTTGACTAGCTCGTTAATCAAAGATGGTTATGTTTCCTAACCATGAACAAAGAGTTGTTATTTGATTAACGGGATCACATCATTAGTTGAATGATCTGATTGACATGACCCATTCCATTAGCTTAGCACCCGATCGTTTAGTGTGTTGCTATTGCTTTCTTCATGACTTATACATGTTCCTATGACTATGAGATTATGCAACTCCCGTTAACCGGAGGAACACTTTGGGTGCTACCAAACATCACAACGTAACTGGGTGATTATAAAGGAGCATTACAGGTGTCTCCAAAGGTAGATGTTGGGTTGGCGTATTTCGAGATTGGGATTTGTCACTCCGATTGTCGGAGAGGTATCTCTGGGCCCTCTCGGTAAAGCACATCACATAAGCCTTGCAAGCATTACAACTAATATGTTAGTTGTGAGATGATGTATTATGGAACGAGTAAAGAGACTTGCCGGTAACGAGATTGAACTAGGTATTGGATACCGACGATCGAATCTCGGGCAAGTAAC
Source organism: Triticum monococcum (assembly GCA_034509565.1). Taxonomy (NCBI): domain Eukaryota; kingdom Viridiplantae; phylum Streptophyta; class Magnoliopsida; order Poales; family Poaceae; genus Triticum; species Triticum monococcum. Next base: position 829,321,771 of record CM067842.1, read on the forward strand.
ATACCGATGACAAAGGGAATAACGTATGTTGTTATGCGGTCTGACCGATAAAGATCTTCGTAGAATATGTAGGAGCCAATATGGGCATCTAGGTCCCGCTATTGGTTATTGACCGGAGACGTGTCTCGGTCATGTCTACATTGTTCTCGAACCGTAGGGTCCGCACGCTTAAAGTTACGATGACAGTTATTATGAGTTTATGCATTTTGATGTACCGAAGTTAGTTCGGAGTCCCAGATGTAATCACGGACATGAAGAGGAGTCACGAAATGGTCGAGACATAAAGATTGATATATTGGACGACTATATTCGGACACCGGAAGTGTTCCGGGTGATTTCGGATAAAACCGGAGTGCCAGAGGGGTTACCAGAACCCCCCCCCCCCTCCCCGGGGAACTAATGGGCCTTATTGGGCCTGAGGGGAGAGAGGGGGCAGCAGCCCAAGAGGTGGCGCCCCCCCCCCTCATGGGGAGTCCGAATTGGACTAGGAGGGGGGCGCGGCCCCCTTTCCCTCTCCCTCTCCCTCTCTTTCCTTCCCCCTCAAGTCTCCTAGTTGGACTAGGAGAGGGGAGTCCTACTCCTACTAGGAGGAGGACTCCTCCTCCCCTTGGCGCGCCCCATAGGCCAGCCGGCCTCCCCCTTGCTCCTTTATATACGGGGGCAGGGGGCACCCTAGAACACACAATTGATCCTCGTGATCGTTCCTTAGCCGTGTGCGGTGCCCCTTGCCACCATATTCCACCTCGGTCATATCGTTGTAGTGCTTAGGCAAAGCCCTGCGTCGGTAGAACATCATCATCGTCACCACGCCGTTGTGCTGACGGAACTCTTCCCCGAAGCTTTGCTGGATCGGAGCCCGGGGAGCGTCATCGAGCTGTACGTGTGCTAAGAACTCGGAGGTGCCGGAGTAATGGTGCTTGGATCGGTCGGATCGGGAAGAAGACGTACGACTACTTCCACTACGTTGTGTTCAACGCTTCCGTTGCGATCTACAAGGGTACGTAGATCATACTCTCCCCTCTCGTTGCTATGCATCACCATGATCTTGCGTGTGCATAGGAAATTTTTTGAAATTACTACATTCCCCAACAGCCAGGTCTGGTTAGCTACCATTTATCTTTAATACATGCCATGAAAGGCGATCAAGAGGAGCAATCATAAGCAGCGAGGTGTTCTAGGGCTACAAGCGCCAGTACCGCGACTCTGCGTCTGCGAGGTCTTCGCCAAGATCGCCACCCTCTCTTCCCGTGCCTATTTCTATTCGATGTTGTTGGTTTCGTCTTACATGGTGAGATCTAAGCAGACAAGATGGAGCAGTGGCTCTCTGAGATCCAGTCCGACGTGCAGGATACTGAATCGCTGGTAAATACTAGATTGTGTTTTATGATTTGATCATTCATTCCGCTGCCTTACATACTGCCTTTGGGACACTATAAGAACTAGGCATGTGATTTTGACAGGTGGAGGCTTCATTTTGGATGTAGGTGAATGTGTGATTTCTGGAAGCTATGTATATTAACTTCATGATCTGCTCTTGATTTCCTTCTTGGGGACTAGATTTGAAGATTTGCCAGCTACACCATCTAAAAATTAGGCTGCTGATCCGGGTACATTGCTACTCGGCCTTGCGTTCAATTGAAGTTTTCTAAGATCAACTCTTCTGAAACTTCAATATGAGTAGTCCTCGTATTTTGAGGTTGCTACTTGCACATTGTTCATTTTTCTGTCAATTTTGTTCCATTATTTTGCACTCTATCTGCCAATTTGATTGCATGGTATAGGGTGCGATGGTGACGTGGGCACCGCACGGGGTAGGAGCAGTGCCCTGCACAGGCCAGCCCATGCCAGGAGCTAGCATCGCGCCAACGCCTCCATGAACGCCGCCATGACGCGTTGCATGGTGCCATTGTCGGGTGTGGCCCCCAACATCGCGATGTATGCTCAAGCATGTCGTTTGTGGCTTCAAGCCGTCTGGTGGCCTCCGTGGCATCGTGGCTAAACAAGAGGTTGGTGATGAAGAGTCTGCGCTCGTCCAGGCGGATTTGACGGAGCATCCACGGCGATGTGGACGCGGCTGCAGCCATGGCCGGATGGAGAAGCCTTAGGTCTTGGTAGATTATCTACTGATGGCATAATCCTCCAGAGCTACAATAGCTAGAAAGATGCCTTGACGTGGGGAAGCCTCGCTGCTGGAAGCGCCATTAGTGATCTGATTTGAAGAGTCCAACAAGAGGTCAATGGAATTCTCATCTCCAATATGTTCGCATTCTAACATGTCCTTGTTGATTCAGCTATTACATTATGTCACAGTTCACTTGTTTTTCACCTTTTTTGTACTACTATGCATTGGAATGTCCATGTTTGCTAATTTGCAGATTGAATTGTTCTGATAAAATATGCTAATATATGTCACTTCTTTCTGAAAGGCATCCGGAACTCTTAACTGCATTGCTCCGGTGATAACTTTTTCTTATTGTTGCCATTTTGTGTTCCAGTCAAGATTTTCTTCTTTCATAGACATTAGAAGTCTAGAACTGGGATAAAATTGTTATTAGTATCTTGGATGTCCCATAGCAACGCAAGGTAATTCAGCTATCCTTGAAAAAAGAAGAACTGTCAAACCGCTCAAGAACCTGCCAAGTCAAGCCTCTCCCTCTGCTGTTTGGCACTGCCTACCCCCTCTCCCTCGAATACTGCGACAGGGAAGATCCGGTCCATCGAGAGAGACCGATGCTGTCGACCATTGATGTCGCATGGGAGATCTGCGACAGTGGAAACATGCTCCCCTTCGCGCCAATGGCACCTCGAGGTCACTGACACGAGTGACCCAGCGATTCGCTGCTGCCATCCCGAGCTACTTTGCCAACGTCATGGGCGTGGGCTACTGGCCTTCCAGGTACTCGACCGTCGGGCTTATCGAATTGGGCCGCCACGGTGCTGTTGGCCGCCGCCGGTCTCACTATAGATGCATCATGTGTCGTCGGCCATGCCAGCATCGCCGCCTACGTTTCCCAAATCAGTTACCCGTACGGTCCATGCATACCCGGAAACGTTGGTGCGTTCACACTTCTCATGGATCTTTGTATTGGCCTAATAGTGTTGGGATCTCGAAATTTTGCTGTAGGTGAAGAAAGGATTCCTATCTCGAAATTCTGCTGTAGGTGAAGCGCCTCCTGTAGGCCATGGAGATGACCAGGGATGCATTGGGAGGCGGGCGACGTAAAGCGCTGGAAAGGAGTATTGTATTATGTATGGTCCTCCTTCGCTTTTGGAAAGGTTGTATAGTCGTTTTGATACATAAGATATAATTTCAGGTTCTACATACATATTGGTTTGAGATGTTTCCATTTTTTATCATTTCAATGAATAATTCAATCTAGATTTGTTTTATCATGCCAATTTGAGGCGTTCTGTATGGGCTGGTTGGAGGAATATTATTTTTTGACGCACTATGTGTGAACATGTTGAAGGGGCATGACCATCAACGAGCTTGTGGAAGAAGTTTGAATGTGAGTAGCTCCTATCTTTTGTGTACTTATTGTCAGTCTATCAATCAAAGGGCAGAATGATTACACGTGCAGTTATTTTGGTGTGAGCTTTGACAAGGGATGGCGATTGTTATGTTGAAGAGGCTAAAATCTTCCTCGGTAAGTGATGTGCATTATGCATCTGATAAAAAAAGAGGATTTAGGGAGTTGATTGTGCCCATGAGAGGTGGTCCTGACATTAGGCTTGCTATAACATGTCATATTTAACATGTAATGTTCTTTACCAACCAAATGTTCACGTTTTAGATTATAAAGAATGATGACCTCAAAGACAAAGAGCTCCAAAAACTCGGTTCTGAAACTCTTGGTTAGTCTGAGTAATGAAATGTGACCCTACTGGAAGTTCTACCTCATTTCAGTTCTTCTCTTTTCCATTTAATTATCTATTTCATTCCAAGCTAACTGTCTTACATACCTATATCTTTCAATACAAGACTACACGAGGACTATGGTCTATGGGATATCAAGCTCCTTCAAATAATCTGCATCAGTTCTTCTGGAGAATAATGTGTATGCATGGTCTACAATGGAGTTTACAAGATAGATTCACTTACTCAAAGACTCAACCTAACATTTTCCATAAGGATTATGTATGTTATACCAACTCTCAGTAATCTCTACTACTAATGTCTTAGTTGGTAGTCTCGCCTCACTCCACCTCATCCCACCACTCCTATCTTTCGCCCACATGTGACATCATCACATCACAGCATTGGGCTGGCCCATTAACGTGTATGTGAACGCAATCCTCCCATCGCCTGCCCTCCTCGCTATAATCCCGACACCCTCGCGCTGCCGTCCTCTTCTCCCTGATCTCCTCTACCAGCGTGCCTTCCTTGCGATCCTCCCGACATGTCCTCGCGTCGCCATCCTCTTCTCCCCAAACTCCTCTACCAGGGGGACTCCTCTATGACCCAGGCGGAGCGAACATTGTATGCAGGTTTTTTTGGCTTTCACCGGTTCATTCTCTACCCCTCCTCCATGACTCCCTCGCCATCGATTTTTTTCAACGTCTAAATGCAATCCCTCCGTGGGGAAGTATGGTGTGAAGGAGAAAGGCCGCGATGGAGAAGGTGAGGTGGGCGTCAACCCGTTTTAAAGGAGAGGGCTCCAGCGAAAAATGTCTCACTACGGCGAAAACCAAGCGAAAGGGGAGGGTCCGACAGGAAAACATAAGGGTGTGTCATGGGGTGGAGTTTTTATGTTGGGTATGTGTGTTGAAGATAACAGGGTTCATAGTTTAGACATTTTTCTCTCCAATACGGTCTGGATTTGTGGGATCCTGGACTGTCGCATTGTTATATTTTTCATACAATGTATCATAAAGTGTATCATACATACAGTGAAAACACATCCTTTATTATCCAACATGGCCATGTTTATGCTACACTAGATCACGGGAACCTGCCGTCGATCTTGAGGTTGGTGTATGAGAGAGAAATAAGCTTCAATATCAATAATTTGTCTGATTAATTTATATACAGTATAGCCCATAGCAAGGCACGGGCGTTTTACTAGTGTATATAGGATACAACCCCACGCATCCAGGAAAAATCCATAGAACACATCCACGGAACGCAGAAACATCCAGCCATCACGGTTCCAGAACTCACGCAGCAAGAAGAAGTAGAAGGAGAGAAGAGAGATCGGCCTCGACATCTCGTCACAACAACGCCGACAATCATCCGTACAAGAAGTAGGCACCTCGGCAGCAACATGAACACCAAGTCGATCTTCTCGAACGGTAAAGTTATCATCTAATCACTTCTTCATCCTTTATTATTGCATGCATGCACAGCACGTGGTGGCGCGGTGGAGCTCGCGATCATGCAGCACTTCGTTGGTGTTATCATCATCTTCATCAAGCTAACCAAGATGACGAGGCTACTCCCAGACTTCACCAAGGTGTGGAAGACGATGGCATGTCGATGGGGCTGCCGGCGCGCAGCCCGTTGGACTCCTTTGTGGTGGCCGCCCTTGGTGATGAGGCCGACGATGTCTACTTCTTCAAGCTGGAGCACCGGAGGCGCGGAGCTCGCAGGGATTTCGCAGTGTGCCGCGGAGGATGTTGCCGCAGTGGATCGCGGCGCAGAGTTCGCCAAGACGACGCCAGTGTCAATTTCATCGAGCCGGCGCCATGGAAGAAGAAGGCGTAGAGGCTCGGGAGGATGCCGCCGCCGTGTCACGGTGGATGGTGCCACGGAGTTCGCCAAGATGACGCCAATATCAACATCATCAACCCGGTGCCACAAGGATCGTGACGGGGAGCTCGCAAGAAGGACGCCCGCCATCCAGTTCGTCATGCTGGAGCTAGAGGACGGAGGCGTGGCACCCGCCGGGGATGCCGCCGACGTCTACTTCGTCAAGCTGGGGCCCGGAGGCGTGGAGCTCGTAGGGACTCCGCCGTGTGCCGTGGAGGAAGGCGAGACGGAGCTCGCTAGGACGACGCCCATCTTTTTCTTCATCAAGCCAGTGCCATGGAGGACAAAGTCGTGGAGGCTTGCAAACGATGGCGCCGCCGTGTCGCGGTGGATAGCGGCGAGGAGCTCGCCAAGACGACACCAACGCCAATATAACCAAGCCGGTGCCATGGAGAATGGAGGCGTGGAGCTCGCAAGGATGCCATTTTCGTGCCGCGGTGGATGGCGGCGCAGAGCTCGCCAAGACAATGCACGTCGCCAACATCAACCCGGTACTGCGAAGGATTGTGGCGTGGAGCTCGCGAGAAGGAAACTACCAATGTCTACCTCGTCAAGATGGAGCCCACGACCCAGAGCCATGGAGATGACACACGCCCTCGGTGCTGCTCGCAACACGGAGCCCGCGATGCAAAGAAGATGGCGCTGTGCAATGACGTGGCTTCACCAACCCTTACCACTACATGGTGTTATTTGCGACACGAAGCCCATGAAGATGAGGCGTGATGGTGAGGAGGTGACTTGACTTCACCAACACTAACTCCCGATGGCCCCGTGAGGCGGTGCCCTTGTCTCCATACGAGACGAGGCGCCAACCACACTGGCATTGCCGATCCGAGCGAGCGTTGGTTTTTCACCGACGTCGGTCTCCATAAGAATACTCCCGCGAGGCGAACCCTTGCATACCCGACAAAGCCGCTACATCATAAGAAGTCCGAGAAGAGCAGGACCCATGCAACCTCAACACCAACTACATTAACGTTGTCAAGACCGATGAGGCGCGACAGCGAGGGCGAACGTGGCCAGCACAAAGCCATGTTTTGAGCGGCACGTGTACCGACGAGGACACGGGCTTTGCCGCCGCCCGCACCACACACACACCAGCATCATCATGCATGGAGAACGCGAAGCGAAGACGACAAAGATGACCACACGGCTTAATCGGAGGTATCCCGTTGAGCAACTCGCGGGAGTAATTAACCGGGAGCTTTTCGAGGCCCCGGGAACCAGGAGACCGCACATCGCCATAGTCAGGCAGGCCACGCTAGTAGGCCATGAAGCGCAATCATTTTTTTATGGGATCTTGTAATTTTGTTCATCCAAAGAGATAAATGAAATACTTGTTTCCCGTATCATTTTTCTTTGTGTACTACGGTACACTGGCATGTTGGGGAACGTAGCAATAATTCAAAATTTTCCTGCGTGTCACCAAGATCAATCTAGGAGATACTAGCAAAGAGAGAGAGGGAGTGCATCTTCATACCCTTGAAGATCGCTAAGCGGAAGCGTTGCAAGAACGCGGTTGGTGGAGTCGTACACGCAGCGATTCAAATCGTGGTCGATTTCGATCTAAGCGCCGAACAACGGCGCCTCCGCGTTCAACACACGTACAGCCCGGTGACGCCTCCCGCGCCTTGATCCAGCAAGGAGAGAGGGAGAGGTTGGGGAAGACTCCGTCCAGCAGCAGCACGACGGCGTGGTGGTGGTGGAGGAGCGCGGTACTCCTGCAGGGCTTCGCCAAGCACTATGAGAGACGAGGAGGGAGAGAGGTAGGGCTGCGCCTTGGGAGAGAGAGACTCGTGTGTTGTGCAGCCCCAAAACCTCCACTATATATAAGGGCAAGGGCAAGGGGAGGCGCCCTAGGGTTTCCCCTAGGGGGGCGGCGGCCAAGGCAGATGGGATCTCCCCCTTGAGTGACCTGGCCCCCAAGCCAGGAGGTGGGAACCCTAGATGGGGCGCCCCAAACCCCTTGGTCACGTGGGAATAGGTGAGGGGGGCGCACAGCCCCTTAGTGGGCTGGTTTGCCCCTTCCCTTGGCCCATGAAGCCCCCCAACACTTGTCGGGGCTCCCAAAACACCTTTTGGTCATGCTGGTCATCACCCGGTACCTCTGGAACACTTTTGAACTCCAAAACCCTTCGTCCAATATATCAATCTTCACCTCCGGACCATTCCGGAACTCCTCGTGACGTCCGGGATCTCATCCGGGACTCCGAACAACATTCAGTAACCGCGTACATACCTTCCCTATAACCCTAGCGTCATCGAACCTTAAGTGTGTAGACCCTACGGGCTCGGGAATCATGCAGACATGACCGAGAAATCTCTCTGGTCAATAACCAACAGCGGGATCTGGATACCCATGTTGGCTCCCATATGTTCCACGATGATCTCATCGGATGAACCACGATGTCAAGGATTCAGTCAATCCCGTATACAATTCCCTTTGTCTACCGGTATAGTACTTGCCCGAGATTCGATCGTCGATATCCCGATACCTTGTTCAATCTCGTTACCGGCAAGTCTCTTTACTCGTTCCGTAACACATCATCCCGTGATCAACTCCTTGGTCACATTGTGCACATTATGATGATGTCCTACCGAGTGGGCCCAGAGATACCTCTCCGTTTACACGGAGTGACAAATCCCAGTCTCGATTCGTGCCAACCCAACAGACACTTTCGGAGATACCCATAGTGCACCTTTATAGCCACCCACTTACGTTGTGGCGTTTGGTACAATCAAAGCATCCCTACGGTATCCAGGAGTTGCACAATCTCATGGTCTAAGGAAATGATACTTGACATTAGAAAAGCTTTAGAAAACGAACTGTACGATCTTGTGCTAGGATTAGGATTGGGTCTTGTCCATCACATCATTCTCCTAATGATGTGATCTCGTTATCAATGACATCCAATGTCCATGGTCAGGAAACCATGACCATCTATTGATCAACAAGCTAGTCAACTAGAGGCTTACTAGGGACATGTTGTGGTCTATGTATTCACACATGTATTACGGTTTCCGGTTAATACAATTATAGCATGAACAATAGACAATTATCATGAACAAGGAAATACAATAATAACCATTTTATTATTGCCTCTCGGGCATATTTCCAACATGGCACGCCCGCATTTTTTTGCTTTTTCCCCGGTGCATGAGAGAAAGTCATACTCCTTCTCTTCCTTTCTACCAGAGTGCATATAAGATTTTTCTCGTGTCAAACACCCATCTCTCGATCTGTCACATACGGCTAGTGGATCAGCAAACAATCTTTGGGCTCCACGGGATAGAGATGAAATTGGCTAGTATAATTTAGCCTAAACGAGCTCTCCATACATTTGTATGCTTATCATACAATTGGAGTGCATGCGCTTAAGCAATGTCCTAAATCCAAACAAGAGGTATGTAAGGTGGTGTTTGGTTCTCTAGTCTTAGGACTTTTTTTAGTCCCAACTAAAAAGTCCCTTCCTGTTTGTTTTCAGAGACTAAAAAGTCCCTAGTCCCTTCATAGAGGTTATTAAATGACCATGTTGCCCCTAGTATATAGAAAAATAATAATCAAACAACACCATGGGGTGGCGGGCCAATGGATGCATGGAGGGGCATTGTTGGAAAAGTCCCAAAAAGTCTCAAAAAGACTCTCCTTAATAGTCTTCTTCATTTAGTCCCAAATGACTAGTTTAGTCTCTAAAAAGTCCCTCCCATTTGGTAACAAAATCTCTAAGAGAGACTTTTTCTAGTCCCTACACAAAAAAGTCCCTGGAAATAAACACCCCCTAATACTCAAAGTTCTGCACTACATTAATGTTGCAAACTTCAGTTATTTAGGAGAACTCCAATGACATGTATCAAAACGCACATATCAAACAACAGCAGATAGGGGGCGACCATCCAAGCCGATGCAATAGATGCCCGTCCTTTGTTTTTGTATATCTAGAGCACTCAAAATAATTAAAGATAAATATCATTCTTCATCCATAATCATGTTGAGCAAATAGTCCAATGCAGCAATAATTCAAGTATTACAATATACACACCAAATTTTCAATAAAATAGTTCAATTTTGAATTCAACTTATTCTGACACATTTTTTAGTTTCCCCCTTGAAGCACCCACAAATGCTCTAGCAGATCATCTGAAGTTGCTAATTAGTTGCTCGATGATGAATCTTTTGATGCATTTGGATAAAAACCTCAAACGGCATTGGATTCTACTCTGAAGTTGGATAGGATCACCCATGTGCCCAAATTCTAGATCGTGGCAAACTTTGTCACTTTATTCCTCCAAGATCTTGTTGTGCATGATCACATCAGCTGTCATCATCTCCTACGATGTCTCTAAATCCCTCGAACAACCGCAAAATAGGATTTGAGCACTCCAAATGCCTATCGACATCCTTTCAGATCCTTCTTATCTTTATGCAAAGTGAGATCTTTTCTCACCCCTTGGATAAGAGATGACCTTGACTAAGGTAGCCCACATAGAATAGATACCATCACAAATATAATAGCCCATGTCATAGTCATGACCATGGATGTTATAACTGCACAGAGGAGCTTCTCCCGCACACAAACTTCCAAACAATATAATGGAGACTGGTGCAGTATGTTGATGTCATTGTGAGATCAGGGCATCCCAAAGAAAGAGTGTCAAATCTAGAGATCTTGAGATGCAACTGCTTCAAGAATAATGGTGGGCTTTTACAATGGCCCTCATATTGTCAATGTACAACATATGCACAACTCATTCATTGTGAGTGCATGCAGTCCAGGGACCTGAGCAAACTTGGTCACCCTCTTGATTCCGACTGTGCTATGAGCCTTGCATTGTCTTTGACAATTGGTTCTCTCAAGTACTTCGGTCCAAACACCTTGACCACCACAGACGCAAACCTGACCATGGCTTCAGGACACGTGCTTTCGGACATCCGGAGGTACTCATCCCACGAATCTACAACCTTGTCATAGGCAAGTATCCTCAATGTAGTTGTGCACTTATGGTAACCAGATATAATCCAATTCTCCAATGGCATCCTTCTTCAAGACGAAGCAGTCATAGTAGGCCCGGATACAATTGTAGAGGTGATCAAATGCAGTTTGACGCATCCAAAATCGACGGTCAAAATATGTCTCGAATAGTGTGTCCGGGACAAAGTAGTCTTCCATCAGCATTATATGTCATCACTCTCCCTTGATTTATCCCTTGAAATTAAGAACATGCTCCTCCACACATTCCGCATCATCAATAACCACCTGCATCATTGCCATTTCATCCTCATCTGACAAGGACGTATCATTGAACTAGACATAGAAGTACTCCTTGTGTGAACACTTGCCGGGAGTGGTGTCCGCCATGGACGATAATGTGTTGGGGTGAAGAGTACCTGGGCAGCGGCTATTGTCAGCTCCTGCTCGTACTTTCTTTTTATTATTAGTTTTTTTTCATTGTTATCAGATTCGTGAACTTTTCCCAATTTCGCGAACACTTTTCATTTTACTGTGAACTTTTTCATTTCAAATCCATGAACTTTTTCCAAGTTACGTTTTTTTCAAATATTTTGTGGACCTTTTCCAAATTTGCAAAACTTATTTTCAGTTTTGTGAACCTTTTCCAAAGCACAAAATTTCCAAACTTGATTTTTTTTCAAATTTGTGAACTTTTTGCAAAATTTATGAACTTTTTCCAAATCTGTTGAACTTTTCTCAAAATTTTGAAATTTTATTTTTAACATTGTGAACCTTTTTCCTTTTTTGTAAAGTCAATGGTCCACTCTCTATGGTCCGCGATCACTAGTGGACCAATCAATGGTCTTAGGCCCACCAGTTAACCAATTAAAAAATTCAATTGGGCCGGCCCATACACTCTCGTGTGTGAGCACCAGTTTAAAGGCGCCAATTAGGAGCTCACCCTATGTCTAGCATATTGCGAGGCCAACTCCTATTTAGCGCTTTCGTTCCTTGTTCGTACACAGAGCTCATACGCCAACCCTGTTGTGCCTATCCATATAAACTTCACTAGTTTCGGTTTTGGGAAGCTATTACAAGTTTCTGCTTTGGTTTTTTTTCTATATTTTTTGTTGTGATTTTCCTATCGGTTTCTGTTTGCTCTATTTTTTGTTTTTATTTTTCCTTCTTTGCTTTGCTTTTTTTATTTTTACTTATCTACTTTTTTCAATCTTGTAAATATTTTTAAAACCCATGAACATTTTCAAATCAATATTTTTTTCAAAAAAAATCCACAAATAGTTTCAAATCCATGGATATTTTTTCCAAAAATTCATGAACTTTTTAAATTTGCAAATGTTTTTCAAATCTGCTTTTTTTAAATGATGAACTTTTTTCAAATTCATATTACGGGTTAGAGCATTTACAGAAACACAAAAAGGCTCACACTAGAAAAAAAGGAAAATAAAAGCCTGCAGTGAGCTGGCCCACTAGGGTCTGTGCTCGAGCGAGAGTAGTTCATCCGTCTTGCACGAGGTGAGACATGGATGCACCCGGGTGATTTGGCTCGAAGAATTCTGGAGCTGGCTACTAAATTTTTTATGGCGGCTGAGTAAATGACTCACATTTCTCCATCAACATAGCATGAACTAATTTTTTTTGGTGAATACGCTTAGCAGCGTATCATTTCATTGATAGAAGAGAGTGAATGAAGTTAGTACATGTGACATCCTTGTAGACGTACACAAGAAAGCATCTGGAAGGATGCGGCGAGCAGGGGGAGGAGGATGCTCAGCCTCATTATAGATGATCAGGTTACAGGAATAATAACGGCTAATCCCTTGGCGCCGGCCTTAGCCCAGAGGCGAGCATCATCCTGGATGGAAAGGACAAGATCGTCGGTGGAGGGATGAAGGCCGTCGAAGATGACGGCGTTGCGGTGCTTCCATATGGCCCAAGCGGTCAGAGCGACGATGGAGTTGAGCCCTTTGCGTAGGCCGCTCGGCGAGGTGGAGGCTGCGAGCACCCACCAAGCGAAGAAGGTCGTCGCGTTGTCCATGGGCGGGGGTGAGTCGGCACCAGGACAGAATTTCATGCCAGGTGATCCAGGCAAACACGCATCCAGCTAAGAGGTGGTCGATGGATTCCGTCTCCTGATGGCAGAAGATGCAGGCGGTGTCATGCGTGAGGCCGTGACGTGCGCGGCGCTCGGCCGTCCAGCATCAGTCCAGGGAAGTGATACGTCTCCAACGTATCTATATTTTTTTATTGTTCCATGCTATTATATTATCAACCTTGGATGTTTTATATGCATTTATGTGCTATTTTATATGGTTTTTGAGACTAACCTATTAACCTAGAGCCCAGTGCCAGTTTATGTTTTTTCCTTGTTTTTGAGTATCGCAGAAAAGGAAAACCAAATAGAGTCCAATTGACCTGAAACTTCACAGAACTTATTTTTGGACCAGAAAAAGGAAATGGAGTAAAAGAATTGGGCTAGAAGAGTCCCGGGCTGCCCACGAGGGTGGGGGGCGCACCCCCCCCCCCTCCCCTGAGCGCTGCCCATGAAAATAAGGATTCCGATAATTGTGCCAAAATGATAGAAGAAGAATGCATTAAAATGTTTAGCACTAAATCTTTGATTGGTGAGCATGATTGCAATGTTGTTAGCATGAATTTATTAAATATCCATGATGCTAATGATATGCAAAGCCACAAGCTTGGGGATGTTATGTTTGATGAAGATGATATTTTTTGTCCCCTAAGTTTTGATGAGCAAATTTATTTTGATGATAGCATGCCTCCTATTTATGATGATTATATTGATGAAATTAGGTTTGAAAGAGTGTCAACTTTAGGAAGTAATGATCCCACTATTTTGGAGGGTGTTGAATCTTATTGTGATAATTATGAAAGTGGGTTTGGAGAGGTCATGACTTTAGTTAATGTTAATCCCACTATTTTGGAAGAGTGTCAACTTTGCATACTTGTAGATCATGAAAGGAATGCTTTATGTGATAGCTATATTGTTGAATTTGCATATGATGCTACTGAAAATTATTACGAGGGAGGTCATATGCTTGTAGGAATTGCAATAATATCAAGTTTCCTCTCTATGTGTTGAAAATCTTGAAGCTATGCTTGTTTTACCTTCCTATGCAAGTTGATTATTGTTCCCATAAGTTGTTTTCTCACAAAACCCCTATGCATAGGAAGTGGGTTAGACTTAAATGTGCTGGTCATATTCTTCATGATGCTCTCTTTATGTTTCAATTCTTATCTTTTATGTGAGCATTATTGAAATCATCATGCCTAGCTAGGGGCGTTAAACGATAGCGCTTGTTGGGAGGCAACCCAATTTTATTTTTGTTCTTTGCCTTTTGCTCCTGTTTAGTAATAAATAATTCATCTAGCCTCTGGTTAGATGTGTTTTTATGTTTTAATTAGTGTTTGTGCCAAGTAGAACCTTTGGAAAGACTTGGGTGAAGTCTTTGCGATCTTGTTGTAAAAAACAGAAACTTTAGCGCTCACGGGATTTGCTGCCATTTTTACTGGAGAGTGCGATTAGGTTGATTCTTTTGCAAATGATTAATAGACAAATTCCTCAGGTCCACCAATTTATTTCAGATTTTTTGGAGTGAGAGAAGTATTCGAATGATACAGGTTACTACAGACTGTTCTGTTTTTGACAGATTCTGTTTTCTATGTGTTGTTTGCTTATTTTGATGAATCTATGAGTAGTATCAGAGGGTATGAACCATAGAGAAGTTGGAATACAGTAGATATTACACCAATATAAAGAACGAGTTCATTACAGTACCTTAAAGTGGTGGTTTGTTTTCTTATACTAACGGAGCTTACGAGTTTTCTGTTAAGTTTTGTGTTGTGAAGTTTTCAAGTTTTGGGTAAAAATTCGATGGACTATGGAATAAGGAGTGGCAAGAGCCTAAGCTTGAGGATGCCCTGGATGGCATCCCCTCTTTCGTATTCGTTCATCGGTAATTTTACTTGGAGCTATATTTTTATTCCCCACATGATATGTGTTTTGCTTGGAGCGTCATTTTATTTTCTTTTGTTTTGCTTACTGTTTGAATAAAATACCAAGATCTAAAATTCTTAAATGTTAGAGAGTCTTCACATAGTTGCATAATTATTCGACTACTCATTGATCTTCACTTATCTTTTGGAGTAGTTTGTCATTTGCTCTAGTGCTTCACTTTTATCCTTTTAGAGCACGGCGATGGTTTTATTTTGAAGAAATAGATGAACTCTCGTGCTTCACTTACATTATTTTTAGAGTCTTTAGAACAGCATGGTAATTTGTTTGGGTTATGAAACTAGTCCTGATATGATGGGCATCCAAGATGGGTATAATAAAAACCTTCATATAAGTGCATTGAATATTATGAGAAGTTTGATACTTGATAATTGTTTTGAGATATGAAGATGGTAATATTAGAGTCATGTTAGTTGAGTAATTGTGAATTTGAGAAATATTTGTATTGAGGTTTGCAAGTCCCATAGCATGCACGTATGGTAACCGTTGTGTGACAAATTTGAAGCATGATGTGTTTCTTTGATTGCCTTCCTTATGAGTGGCAGTCGGGGACGAGCGATGGTCTTTTCCTACCAATCTATCCCCCTAGGAGCATGCGCGTAGTGCTTGGTTTTTTGATGATTTGTAGATTTTTGCAATAAGTATGTGAGTTCTTTATGACTAATGTTGAGTCCATGGATTATACGCACTCTCACCCTTCCATCATTGCTAGCCTCTTCGGTACCGTGCATTGCCCTTTCTCACCTCGAGTGTTGGTGCAACTTCGCCGGTGCATCCAAACCCCGTGATATGATACGCTCTATCACACATAAACCTCCTTATATCTCCCTCAAAACAGCCAGCATACCTACCTATTATGGCATTTCCATAGCCATTCCAAGATATATTGCCATGCAACTTTCCACCGTTATATTCATCATGACACACATCATCATTGTCATATTGCCTTGCATGATCATGTAGTTGACATCGTATTTGTGGCAAAGCCACCATGCATAATTTGTCATACATGTCACTCTTCATTCATTGCCTTTCCCGGTACCCTGCCGGAGGCATGCATATAGAGTCATATTTTGTTCTAGTATCGAGTTGTAATCATTGAGTTGTAAATAAATAGAAGTGTGATGATCATCATTAATAGAGCATTGTCCCAAAAAAGGGAGAAAGGCCAAATAAAAAATAAAAAAGATAAAAGGGACAATGCTACTATCTTTTTTCCACACTTGTGCTTCAAAGTACCACCATGACCTTTATGATAGAGAGTCTCTTGTTTTGTCACTTTCATATACTAGTGGGAATTTTTAATTATAGAACTTGGTTATATATTCCAACAATGGGCTTCCTCAAATGCCCTAGGTCTTCGTGAGCAAGCAAGTTGGATGCACACCCACTTAGTTTCTTTTGTTGAGCTTTCATACATTTATAGCTCTAATGCATTCGTTGCATGGCAATCCCTACTCCTTGCATTAACATCAATTGATGGGCATCTCCCTAGCCAGTTGATTAGCCGCATCGATGTAAGACTTTCTCTTTTTTGTCTTCTCCACATAACCCCTATCATTATATTCTATTCCACCCATAGTGGTATATCCATGGCTCACGCTCATATATTGCGTGAAAGTTGAAAAAAGTTTGAGATTTCTAAAGTATGAAACAATTGCTTGGCTTGTCATCGGGGTTGTGCATGATGAGAGCATTCTTGTGTGACAAAAATGGAACATGACCAAACTATATGATTTTGTAGGGATGAACTTTCTTTAGTTAGTATGCTTGAAGTATTATTATTTTTATGTTAATATTAAACTTTTGTCTTGAATCTTATGGATCTGAATATTCTTGCCACAATAAAGAAGATTACATAGATAAATATGTTAGGTAGCATTCCACATCAAAAATTCTGTTTTTATCATTTACCTACTCGAGGACGAGCAGGAATTAAGCTTGGGGATGCTTGATACGTCTCCAACGTATCTATAATTTTGGATTGTTCCATGTTATTATATTATCAACCTTGGATGTTTTATATGCATTTATGTGCTATTTTGTATGATTTTTGGGAATAACCGATTAACCTAGAGCCCAGTGCCAGTTTCTGTTTTTTCCTTGTTTTTGAGTATCGCAGAAAACGAAAACCAAACAGAGTCCAATTGACCTGAAACTTCACGGAACTTATTTATTGACCAAAAGAAGGACATTGAGTAAAAGAGTAGGGCCAGAAGAGTCCCGGGCTGCCCACGAGGATGGGGGGCGCACCCACCCCCTGGGCGCGCCTCCCTACCTCGTGGACAGCCCAGAGACCCCCTGACTTGTTCTCGATGCCAAAACCTCTTATATATACTGAAACCTCCAGAACATAACCTAGATCGAGAGTTCCGCCGCCAGAAGCCTCCGTAGCCATCGAAAACCAATCTAGACCCATTCTGGCACCCTGCCGGAGGGGGGATCCCTCTCCGGTGGCCATCTTCATCATCCCAGCGCTCTCCATGACGAGGATGGAGTAGTTCACCCTTGGGGCTGAGGGTATGTCCCAGTAGCTATGTGTTTGATCTCTTTCTCTCTCTCATGTTCTTGATTCGGCACGATCTTGATGTACCGTGAGCTTTTCTATTATAGTTGGATCTTATGATGTTTCTCCCCCTCTACTCTCTTCTGATGGATTGAGTTTTCCCTTTGAAGTTATCTTATTGGATTTAGTCTTTAAGGATTTGAGAACACTTGATGTATGTCTTGCATGTGCTTATCTGTGGTGACAAATGGGATATCACGTGATCCACTTGATGTATGTTTGGGTGATCAACTTGCGAGTTCCGTGACCTCGTGAACTTATGCATAGGGGTTGGCACACGTTTTCGTCTTGACTCTCCGGTAGAAACTTTGGGGCACTCTTTGAAGTTCTTTGTGTTGGTTGAATAGATGAATCCGAGATTGTGTGATGCATATCGTATAATCATACCCACGGATACTTGAGGTGACATTGGAGTATCTAGGTGACATTAGGGTTTTGGTTGATTTGTGTCTTAAGGTGTTATTCTAGTATGAACTCTAGGATAGATTGAATGGAAAGAATAGATTCGTGTTATTTTATTACGGACTCTTGAATAGATCGATCAGAAAGAATAACTTTGAGGTGGTTTCATACCCTACAATAATCTCTTCGTTTGTTCTCCGCTATTAGTGACTTTGGAATGACTCTTTGTTGCATGTTTAGGGATAATTATATGATCCAATTATGTTATTATTGTTGAGAGAACTTGCACTACTGAAAGTATGAACCCAGGCCTTGTTTCAACGCATTGCAATACCATTTGTGCTTGCTTTTATCATTAGTTACCTTACTGTTTTATATTTTTAGATTACAAAAACCTTTATCTACCATCCATATTGCACTTGTATCACCATCTCTTCGCCGAACTAGTGCACCTATACAATTTACCATTGTATTGGGTGTGTTGGGGACACAAAAGACTCTTTGTTATTTGGTTGCAGGGTTGTTTGAAAGAGACCATCTTCATCCTACGCCTCCCACGGATTGATAAACCTTAGGTCATCCACTTGAGGGAAATTTGCTGCCGTTCTACAAACCTCTGCACTTGGAGGCCCAACAATGTCTACAGAAAGAAGGTTGTGTAGTAGACATCAGGAAGCAAGCCAGAGGAAAATCTTGTTGTTGATGGGGGCCCAGCTCTTCCATAGAAGCTTCCAGGAAGGCGGGGTAGTGGATCCGTGAAAGAGAGCATGGTAGCAAGATTTGGCCAAATATATACCATTTGCTGTCCATCGTCAGGTTATTCTGTCGGGCATGGGGGTGAGGGTTACGCCTTGGAGCTTGCGCCAAAGATTGACGTACTTGAGGACCTCCAGGAGCCCTAGCGTGTCGTGGATGTCGCGAATCCAGGCATGCTGCTCGAGGCCCTCACAGACCAGGGTGCGCCGCCTACGCCGGCTCGGCACGAGGGAAAAGCATGAACTAAATTACCCTGCCCCTAAAAAAAGAACTAAATTAGCCCCAAAAAGGTCCTCAACTTTTTTTGTATGGTAATGCGTGTCTCATTCAAATCATAAAGATCAAAGTACATGTCATGTAAAGGACCGACATGACACAATTGAAAAAATAGCAGAACATCTCTAAGCTTGTCAAAGAAAAATCATTTTTTTTCTTCTGCTGGTCTATTTAGGACAGTAAATTTGCAGAGTAATTTTTCTTTTCAAATTTAGGCAAGAAACGGCGAGGAATCATCTAGTTAAGACAAGAATGAAAACCAAGGCAAGTGGAGCATGCATGTGTGGGTGTGGAGCGGTGGTGGTGCGAGGGCAGGGAAGGCAGGGAGGGAAGTGCGGCAACGAGCGCGCGGCGTCCTCTCACTCTCTTGCTGCATGCCATGGCATTGGCATTGGCATGCATCATCGTCTTGCATGGTCTGGTGGCCACCCCAAGGAAGGGAAGCTCACGTACGTAGTATAGCGTGCATACCATCCATTCTTCCACTCGGTTTGATGATCCTTCGATCCCACAGCCACACCCTACCATCGACGACCATCTAGCTCTCTCTCTCGATCGATCGATCGATCGCTGCGGTGCGGTGCGGCTTCACCTCACCTCCGGCCATCCATCCACCCATCTCCCCGGCCGATCGACGAGCGAGCAAACAGTCTGCATCTGCATGCATGCACTCATCCAGGCCGGCGATCGATCCATCGATCCCCAGCCTCTGCCTCTGCCTCTGCGTCGCTGCATGCAGGGAGAGATCCGACTTGTCTAATTGATTGCTGCATGCGGGCGTTGATCGATCATCAATTGATCGCCCGCCGGCGGCCATACGCATACGTGTGGTTTGGGAGGAGGAGGAGGAGGAATTGAAGGCGGTGGCGCGCGCAGCGGGAATAATCCTATATTGTAATCGATAGATAGATCAATCGATCGATGAAGCAGCTCAAGCCTCGGCGAGTGGGCGCCGGGGACGAGGAGGCGGCGGCGGGGGTGGTGGTGCCGCTGGCGCCGCGCAAGGACTACTGCTGCTGGTCGTGGTCGTGGTCGTCGTGGTGCCTTTTGAAGGCCTTGACCCTGCTGCTGGTGCTCCTCACCGGCGTGCTCATCGGCTTCGGCGCCAGCGCCAACATCTCCCGCTACTACTACTACACCTTGTTAACGGGCACGGGCACGTCGTCTAGCTCGCCGCCGTCGCTGATCTCGAGCAACAGCCCGACGCCGCCGTCGACGCTGGCCATGTCGTCGGAGCAGCACATCAGCCAGCCGTTCATGTCGTTCGTGCACCCGGGGTCGCCGGAGGGGCACTCGATGACGGACGCGGAGCTCTTCTGGCGCGCCTCCATGGTGCCCCGGGTGGAGGAGTACCCGTACCAGCGGGTGCCCAAGGTGGCGTTCCTGTTCCTCACGCGCGGGCCGCTCCCCTTCGCCCGGCTGTGGGAGCGCTTCTTCCGGGGGCACGAGGGGCTCTACTCGGTGTACGTGCACGCGCTGCCGGAGTACGTGCTCAACGTGTCGGCGACGTCCCCCTTCTACGGGCGGCAGATCCCCAGCCGGGACGTGTCGTGGGGTTCCATCACCCTCGTCGACGCCGAGAAGCGGCTGCTCGCCAACGCTCTCCTCGACCATTCGAACCAGCGGTTCGTGCTCGTCTCCGAGAGCTGCGTGCCGGTGTTCAACTTCCCGACGGTGTACGAGTACCTCATCAACTCGGCGCACAGCTACGTGGAGTCGTACAACATCGACGTGCCGCAGTGCGCGGGGCGGTACAACCCGCGGATGGCCCCCGACGTGACGGAGCAGCAGTGGCGCAAGGGCTCCGAGTGGTTCGAGCTCAGCCGGGAGCTGGCGGTGGACATCGTCGCCGACCGCCGCTACTACCACGTCTTCCGCAAGCACTGCACCCCCTCCTGCTACCCCGACGAGCACTACATCCCGACCTACCTCCACCTGGTGCACGGGCCCAGGAACGCCAACCGGACCATCACATGGGTCGACTGGTCCCGCGGCGGCCCGCACCCGGCCCGCTACGGCAAGGCCTCCGTCACCAAGGAGTTCATCCAGGCCATACGCAACAACGGGACGCAGTGCCTCTACAACGGACGGCCCACAACCGTGTGCTACCTCTTCGCAAGAAAGTTCGCGCCCAGCGCGCTCGGCACGCTCATCAACCTCACCACCACCCTACTCGACTTCTGATTAATTATTCTTCTTCCTCTTCTTCTTCTTCTTCTTCTTCTTCTTAGCTGATTGATTGATTAATTACTACTTGCTAATTACTTACATATACTTAACTATCTACATATGTATGTATGTATGTATGTATACAGACAGCCTGTGTTTTACAATGAATGAACGAATGACAGACAACTTAATTGTGTATCACTTCAAATTAAGGACAGTAAAACTGAGCCACTTTCGAGCGCTCTCACGCATCCTCACGTTTCAGCCGTCGGATTGCAGTTTCTGACTGTTGCTCGTGGTCAGATCAACGATGCAACACCACTGTATCGCGATTGGGCCAAATGTTCTGTGGGCAGCTACTCCCGGAGCCAAAACGGAGGCCTCTGGTTTACTGGGCCTTTCAGGCACGAGCACTACGAGTAGCCCTGAAAAAAACATCGCATCCCCATCGCGACGCCTCCTCACCTCCCTGGGCGAGACCCTATCATGTCGCCGCCCTCCACCTACCTTGACTGCCGCCATCACCGACAACGACCTCGGGTGTCTTCTTCCTTTCCGCAACTCCTTCACGCCCTCACCTGGCTACAGCCCATCCACCCCCGGCGGCTCCAGGAGGGGCACCACAACCGTAGGCACCGTTGGCAGCGGCACACCGTCCACACCGCGCTCATCCACCACCAGCGGCCCCTTCAGGTCCGAACCCAACCCACCGTCGTCGTCCGTGGCGGCCAGGCCGCGCCTCTCCGACGACCGGTCCCCGAGATCCACTGACACCAAATCCCTTCGTCGAGTGGCGGTTCACCAAGATCGGCACGCCTCCTCCCGATGTGAGTTTCGCTTAGAGTTACTTTTTTCTGCTGTGCGTAGGATGAAATTGATGTGTGTTTGCCAAAAAAAGGCTTGCATTTTTCGCTTCTCCTAAATGCGATTCTGCAACAAGCACATCTACACTCCATCCTTGTGTCCAGATTCAGTAAGCTCATGTTTCTCAATCCCGGTCAGTACTATTATTGTTCATCTTCGTTAATGTTTGAGAATTTCATCGAACAACTGCCATTGATGATTATTTCACTCCGTCAACTAGGTGAATGCTATATGTACATGAAGTAATTAGTTTTGGGTGATTTTTCTCCATTATGCATGGAAACAAATATCTAGCTTCTAAGAACTAATAAATATACCCATTATGTGGCACATAAATTAGTAAGTATAGAACCCAACTATCTATTTAAGAAATCAAATTGTCGACATCTCTACTGGATATACAATTTTACAACTATAAGATGCACCATTCAGTAGTTGGACGTCCTTGATAATGCGCTTATAGTTGAACACAAGTGGATAAAGGAAATAACTTCTAGATACACCATTGGTCTTTGGAAATTATAAATATTTATTACTATAGACGTAGAATAGAACTTTCTTATCGAGCTACAGCAGGGAGATAAATCTCTGTATGCACTTGCACAGTTTAGGTTTTCATTGTAATTATACTTACTATGTTCTGATTGTGGTCCACAGTTTTATTGTTTCTGCTCTTTCGTCTTGTGACAATATATACACATTTCCGGGTTAAGTATCAATTCTTTAGTTTCCATGCTTTTATCAGGTGAATCAGCAATGTATCTGTGTTTTTATGATGTTATCTAGGATGTTTGGAACTTTATTATCTTTGACCGATGTCATACCTTCGTTTTCAAACACTGGATGGGCTCAAGAATCGTACTTGGATTATTTAGAGAAGCATATGGAAGCTATATTTGACAAATACTCTCAGCCTTATTTTGCTAAAACTGAAAGGGTGGACATATAATCTGGTCACTTCTTGCTTGTGTCAAAAATATTCAAGGATTCTGAGCTGGGTTCAAGATAGACATGGTCTATCAGCCTTATTTTGCTAAAACTGAAAGGGTGGACATATAATCTGGTCACTTCTTGCTTGTGTTAAAAAGATTCAGGGATTCTGAGCTGGGTTCAAGATAGTGAAGGAAATATGCCCTAGAGGCAATAATAAAGTTGTTATTTTATATTTCCTTATATCATGATAAATATTTATTATTCATGCTAGAATTGTATTAACGGGAAACTTGATACATGTGTGAATACATAGACAAAACATCGTGTCCCTAGTAAGCCTCTACTAGACTAGCTCATTAATCAAAGATGGTTAAGTTTCCTAACCATAGACATGTGTTGTCATTTAATGAATGAGATCACATCATTAGGAGAATGATATGATGGACAAGACCCATCCGTTAGCTTAGCATAATGATCGTTAAGTTTTATTGCTATTGCTTTCTTCATCGCATATACATATTCCTTTGACTATGAGATTATGCAACTCCCGGATACCGGAGGAATACCTTGTGTGCTATCAAACGTCACAACGTAACTGGGTGATTATAAAGATGCTCTACGGGTATCTCCGAAGGTGTTTGTTGGGTTGACATAGATCAAGATTAGGATTTGTCACTCCGAGTATCGGAGAGGTATCTCTAGGCCCTCTCGGTAGTGCACATCACAATCAGCCTTGCAAGCAATGTGACTAATGAGTTAGTTGCGGGATGATGTAGTACGGAACGACTAAAGAGACATGCCGGTAACGAGATTGAACTAGGTATGAAGATACCGACGATCGGATCTCGGGCAAGTAACATACCGATGACAAAGGGAATGACGTATGTTGTCATTGCGGTTTGACCGATAAAGATCTTCGTAGAATATGTGGGAACCAATATGAGCATCCAGGTTCCGCTGTTGGTCATTGACCGGAGAGATGTCTTGGTCATGTCTACATAGTTCTCGAACCCGTAGGGTCCACACGCTTAACGTTCGATGACGATTTTGTATTATATGAGTTATGTGATTTGGTGACTGAATGTTGTTCAGAGTCCCGAATGAGATCACGGACATGACGAGGAGTCTCGAAATGGTCGAGAGGTAAGGATTCATATATAGGACGATAGTGTTTGGACACCGGAAGTGTTCCGGGGATACCGGGTACGTATTGGGTCACCGGAAGGGGTTGCGGGCTACCCCCGGCAAAGATATGGGCCTATTGGGCCAAGAGGGGATACGCATCAGCCAGGATGGGCTGCTATGCCCCCCTTGCTGTCCGAATAGGAAGAGGAAGGGAAAAGGGGAAGAGAGAAGGAAGGGGAGGCAATGACCCTACAAGCAATGTCATCACAGATGTGCGTGAACAATGACCCTACAAGCAATGTCATGTCTCTGTGTAAGCCATGAAGCTCCTAAGTTTCCATGATCCAGGTGTGGTTGTCATCCTTCTGATGTGTTGTGCATAAGCATAAATAATAGATTTAGTTTATATTCATGAACGTAACTCATATCTAGACAGATTTACCTTGAACATGCTTAAAGTATATGGTCAGCTTGTATGAATGTCGCATATCATGTGTTTTATAATCATTTATGGAACTCTTTGTAATGCTTTGAATAATAATTTGCTAAACAATATCTAGAAAAGATAGCTTGAAGGAGCATGTGTAATTACTTCCATATAGTATTATTTTAGAGTATCTAAATCCATATATGATTCATTATTGGTATCCAATGTTTCACTTGTAAGCTACTTGGAAGTATTACTATTCATTTATAGCCACTGTGGAGTTGGAGAAATATTTTTGGTTGGTTTGTACAAAACGAGAATTTATTATGTCTGTTCATAAGTATTTCTACTGAAAATGCAATCTCTAAGAACTCCATATGCTGCTCATACCATGTCATAACTAGATTCGAAATTCTGAAGAATCCTAGATTCATGCAAATAGGTATTCTTTGTCACGACTTACACAAGTGGGACAGTTAAATAGTCAATTATGATGCTTTTTTTCATTAGATGATTCATTTTAGCATGTTAATTTAGTACTGAATTTTCAATGGGCCCACACTACACAACACACACACATAACAAAAAAATCATGTTTCTGAACTGAACTATCATTCCTTGGTGGAACTCCTTTTCTGAACTGTATCATATGGAGTCTGTAGTCTGAACAAACGTGTCAAGTTCCATTGGTCGGCATAATAATTTAGCTGCCAAACATTTGTTAAAAAGGGACTGTTTCTTCCCTTTTTACTTGGCTGAAATATTGTTTTATTAGGAAAATTCTGCATATTTAGTATATTTGGAGTCATTTGTTTGCAGACTGGTGTCGTTCTTGCGAGAGCACAATTGACATGTCGTGCGGAGTAGGAGATTTTTCACTGGTTATTATACATGCGTGAGACCTCAAAAGTTACAGGGGAATCAGTGACACCACATTCAAGATCAGAATTGGTTTTTTTAGGGAATGATCAGAGAGTTAGTGAGAATGAGGTAACATGCTTTTCTTAGATTTGTTCAGAATGATGGGGCTGCGGTTTTGGGAGCTTGGTTGTATGGATCCTATTGTAAAACTATCTACTCCTACCAATAGGTACAACATTGCTCATGTCAACTTTTCAAAAATAATATGCTTGTTTGCGATGGAATATGAGTATACTTTCTTTAAGATGTAATACAAAAATACTTGTTTTTGTGATGTAATATGTATATACTTGATTTTGTGTGTGCGCGCATATTTAAGGATTTCGTGAATGGAATATTATACTTTTGTGCGACGAAACAAAACATTCTTATATAATCAATATGCTTCACATGAATATAACTTTATCTGATGCTTGAGATGATTAACAAGGATCTAAAGTGTATTAGATTTTTGGATGACCAAGCACTTATTACAACAAAGTTTGTCTGTGAATTGAATTTGCAACTACAGAGGTTCGGACATCTTATCAAAATATTTTCTCTGCAATTATTCCGTTGAATCTCGCATCTGAAAATTTGTGTAGGATGTTTTTCTTGTTGGTTCATAAGTCTAACTAGATGGATGAGATTTTTTTAATATTGTATTGTCATGCGTTGCACGTGCAAGCTAACTAGTCAGTTTAAGGGGAACACATTATAGCCTGAATTCAGTAAAAATTATCGATCAAGTAGTCATAGTGATTGCACATGTATTCATCTGATTTTGGGTGGAAAATTAAGACTAAACACCATCCTGTTGTTCTTATATTGGCTTCTATGGCGGCACTGCCACTGACGGAAAATTAAGACATCGAGATGGTTCACTTTCAGCCGTCGCCCCCGTCGTGCGTTGCGACTGACGGCAGCGCATAGTCGGGGATCTCATCCATTCGTCTGAACAGTAGTGTTGGAAGCAACGACAGCCCTCTGCACCTCTCCACCTTCGGCTCGCACCTCTCCGGCTCTGGGCCCTGCCGCGGTTGCAGTTCCACCGTGGCAGGAACAGCGGTCCGTGGGGGCCCCAGACAGGAGAGATCTCGCCGGCGAGCACCTCAGAGGATGATCTCTACTTCACTCCCTCCACTCCTTGGTTTGTGCAGCCACATACATCAGGGCCTCACCAAGGCCTTCCTCCAGCATGCTGCTTCCCCCGGCATTGCCACTCTCGTCCAACTGCATGCACTAATTTTCCATCATCCATCATCCATCACCGCTGCCACATGTATTCATCTGATGTTGTGCGGAAAATTAACACTAAACACCATCCTGTTGAGCTTATATTTGCTGCTATGGCAAAAGGGGACCATTGCCCCCCACCTACCTTAGAAATCCATTATATATACCCTTAATTTGTGGGCTTAACTACAATGTTGAGTATATATATGCATGTTGGATTTTGTCGCATGCGAAGGTGCCGGGGCAGCTGTCGAATCCTCCACCATGAACTTTTTCCACCAATTTTTCATGGTGCCGTCCTTGCGGTTGAGCGCTCTTGCAATCTTCGCACACTTTGTTGTGAACGGCTTGGAGCTGGATGATTTCCTGCCCCTCCTCCTCGGCGACCTTCTTGTCGGTGTCAAAACCGGCGGATCTCGGGTAGGGGGTCCCGAACTGTGCGTCTAACGCGGATGGTAACAGGAGGCAGGGGACACGATGTTTACCCAGGTTCGGGCCCTCTTGATGGAGGTAATACCCTACGTCCTGCTTGATTGTTCTTAATGATATGAGTATTATAAGAGTTGATCTACCACGAGATCGTAGAGGCTAAACCCTAGAAGCTAGCCTATGGTATGATTGTTGTTGTCCTACGGACTAAACCCTCCGGTTTATGTAGACACCAGAGGGGGCTAGGGTTACACAAAGTCGGTTACAAGGTAGGAGATCTACATATCCGTATTGCCAACCTTGCCTTCCACGCCAAGGAGAGTCCCATCCGGACACGGGACGAAGTCTTCAATCTTGCATCTTCATAGTCCAACAGTCCGGCCAAAGGATATAGTCCGGCTGTCCGGAGACCCCCTAATCCAGGACTCCCTCAGTAGCCCCCGAACCAGGCTTCAATGACGATGAGTCCGGTGCGCAGATTGTCTTCGGCATTGCAAGGCGGGTTCTTCTCCAAATTCTGAATATCTACTGAGTAGTGTCCGGCTCCCCATATATGTTGCACTTCTTGGTTTCTGTGCCCAATAAGGGCTATCTTCCATGTGCCGAGCGAATGCGAGGAGCCAGGGCATTTTTACATTCGCCACCCTAGCCATGTAAATAAACTGTCTATTAAAGGGACAGGGATTCTTAGATCCAAATCATACCATCCTCCCTCGGCGAGTATGCATCGGAGCGCGCTCAGAAAAATCCATTCCAACATGGCCGGCCACCGCAGCTCCTCCTCCCGCTCCCATAGCCCTAAGCCCGGTGACTGGGAGAAGTGTTCCGTCCCGCATAGCCAATTAGTAGAGTTGCAGACCCAGGGATTTCTCCCTCCAGCATATATGTTCCCCGTTCGAGCCGGGATCGCCACCTATAATGGCGGGGAGAAAGCGGAGAGCTTCCCCGATCCCTCCAAGGGGGAGCGGGTATGCCTCATCCTTTATTTACTAAGGGGACTTGGATTTCCAATCCATCCGTTCCTCAACGGGCTCCTGGAGTTTTACGGGCTCTAGTTGCATAATTTCACCCCTGCTTCCATATTACATATCGCTGGTTATGTCGCCCTTTGCGAGCAGTTTCTGGGCCGCAAGGCTCATTTCGAGCTATGGAAGAGGCTATTCTGCCTTGTGCCCCGCACACAGGAGGGGTCGCTATATCAAGTGGGCGGAGCCGAAATATGGCGCATCGCCGGGACCGGATACCTGTCCGGTACCCCGAAGAAGACGTCCGAAGACTGGCCTTCGGAGTGGTTTTACATGGAGGACGTCCCCCTTCTAGATCATGTTCGGAGGGATCTTCTCGATTTCCACAATGCTCCTCTGAAGAAACGCCGAAGCTGGCACCCACGGAGCCCCCAGGAGGAAGATAACGGAGAAGTCCTTTACCTGATGGGCCGGATTAAAGTGTTGGCTCAATCAGGATTGACAATAATCGAGGTTATGTCAATATGCATAATGCGGGGGGTGCAGCCACTTCAATATCGAGGGCACCCCCTGTGGTGCTTTAACGGGGAAGATGATGCCACCCACTGCGGGCGTAAGGGACCGGACTTCGTTGCTGCTTTAGCAAAAATTATGCCTGAGTTGTTCAAGGGAGAGGAAGAGGAGTTCATCCGTATTAAGCCACGTGATGGATTCTCCATGTACAACCCTCCAAGTTGGGTGAGCCGTCACTCTTTACTCCCAACCTTCCCGCATTCTTCGTCGTAAATACTCACATTGTCGTTTCATGGCAAGAACTGCGAAAAGCTGTAAGGGAGGTCAATAGCTCGCCTCCACAACCGGAGGACCCTGACCGGGCCCTCGATCCCGGACTCGAAGAGGATCCGGACATATTTGTGGAGCTGATAGACAGGACGTTCTATCAGTTGAGCTGTGATGATGCCATGGTGGCCATCATAGCCGACTATCCTGGGCTACTCCCTGCATCGCAGGTAAGGGAAAACCGGAGTCCCAACTTCCGAGAAGGATCCCCTTTTATGCACTTCACCGACCGTACACATATGGTGTTTTACAGGGAAGGCCTTCGGGACGCCATGCCGAACCCGCAGTGACTCGCCAACAAGGGGCACCGATGCCAGGTAGGCCAAAAAGGAAGGCGGTCAGGACTGAGACGCCGGCGCAGAGGTATGATACAAAACCTCGCTCCGTGGTTGTCGTCTTTCTTTAAAATATAATGACATCCATGTTTCCTAATAGGAAAACCGCTCGCCGGACTTGTTGGGAAACGTAGTAATTTCAAAAAAAATTCCTACGCACACGCAAGATCATGGTGATGCATAGCAACGAGTGGGGAGAGTGTTGTCTACGTACCCTCGTAGACCGTTCGCAGAAGTGTTATATCAGCGCGGTTGATGTAGTCGTACGTCTTCACGTCCGACCGATCCAAGTACCGAAAGCACGGCACCTCCGAGTTCTGCACACGTTCGGCTCGGTGACGTCCTCGCCTTCTCGATCCAGCAAGAGGAGCGAAGTAGTAGATGAGTTCCGGCAGCACGACGGCGTGGTGACGGTGTTGGTGAAGAACAATCTCCGCAGGGCTTCGCCTAAGCACTACGAAAACTATGACAGAGGATAAACTAGAGGAGACAGGGTTGCCGGCACACGGCATGGTGTTTCTTGATGTGTCTTTTGTGCTAGCCCTGCCCCTCTATTTATATGTTGAGCCCTGGGGTCGAAACTTGGAGTAAAAGCCTCCACAAAGTCGGTTTCACCCGAAAGGCAAGAGTCCTTCTCGGACTCCAGGGCCAGACGCCAGGGTTCCCGGCGTCTGGACCCAAACGCCAGGGACCCTGGCGTCTGGCCCCTGGACTCCGCAAAACTTCCTTTTTCGCTTTCCAAAAACATTGTGGGCTTTCCCCTTTGGCCCAAATAAAGTGTTCTCGTACCCAAACATTTCGGGAAACATCCGGAACCCCTTCCGGTGATTTCCGGAACCCTTCCGGTGACCAAACACTATTATCACATATATCAAACTTTATCTCCGGACCATTCCGGAGTTCCTCGTCATGTCCATGATCTCATCCCGGACTCCAAACAACATTCGGTCACCAACATACATAACTCACATAGTACTATATCATCAACGAACGTTAAGCGTGCGGACCCTACGGGTTCGAGAACTATGTAGACATGACCGAGACACCTCTCTGGTCAATAACCAATAGCGGGACCTGGATGCCCATATTGGCTCCTACATATTCTACGAAGATCTTTATCGGTCAGACCGCATAACAACATACGTTGTTCCCTTTGTCATCGGTATGTTACTTGCCCGAGATTCGATCATCGGTATCCAATACCTAGTTCAATCTCGTTACCGGCAAGTCTCTTTATTCGTTCTGTAATACATCATCCCGCAACTAACTCATTAGTTGCAATGCTTGCAAGGCTTAAGTGATGTGCATTACCGAGAGGGTCCAGAGATACCTCTCCGACAATCGGAGTGACAAATCCTAATCTCGAAATACGCCAACCCAACATGTACCTTTGGAGACACCTGTAGAGCTCCTTTATAATCACCCAGTTACATTGTGACGTTTGGTAGCACACAAAGTGTTCCTCCGGCAAACGGGAGTTGCATAATCTCATAGTCATAGGAACATGTATAAGTCATGAAGAAAGCAATAGCAACATACTAAATGATCGGGTGCTAAGCTAATGGAATGGGTCATGTCAATCAGATCATTCATCTAATGATGTGATCCCGTTAATCAAATAACAACTCTTTGTCCATGGTTAGGAAACATAACCATCTTTGATTAACGAGCTAGTCAAGTAGAGGCATACTAGTGACACTCTGTTTGTCTATGTATTCACACATGTATTATGTTTCCGGTTAATACAATTCTAGCATGAATAATAAACATTTATCATGATATAAGGAAATAAATAATAACTTTATTATTGCCTCTAGGGCATATTTCCTTCAGTCTCCCACTTGCACTAGAGTCAATAATCTAGATCACATCACCATGTGATTAACATCGATAGTTCACATCATCATGTGATTAACACCCATAGTTCACATCGCCATGTGACTAACACCCAAAGGGTTTACTAGATTCAGTAATCTAGTTCACATCGCTATGTGATTAACACCCAAAGAGTACTAAGGTGTGATCATGTTTTGCTTGTGAGAGAATCTTAGTCAACGGGTCTGCCACATTCAGAACCACATGTATTTTGCAAATTTCTATGTCAACAATGCTCTGCATGGAGCTACTCTAGCTAATTGCTCCCACTTTCAATATGTATCTAGACCGAGACTTAGAGTCATCTAGATTAGTGTCAAAACTTGCATCGGCGTAACCCTTTACGACGAACCTTTTTTTCACGTCCATAATCGAGAAACATATCCTTATTTCACTAAGGATAATTCTGACCGCTATCCAGTGATCTACTCCTAGATCACTATTGTACTCCCTTGCCAAATCAGTGCAGGGTATACAATAGATCTGGTATACATCATGACATACTTTATAGAACCTATGGCCAAGGCATAGGGAATGACTTTCATTCTCTTTCTATCTTCTGCCGTGGTCGGGCTTTGAGTCTTACTCAACTTCACACCTTGTAATACAGGCAAGAACTCTTTCTTTGACTGCTCCATTTTGAACTACTTCAAAATCTTGTCAAGGTATGTACTCATTGAAAAAACTTATCAAGCGTCTTGATCTATCTCTATAGATCTTGGAGATCAATATGTAAGCAGCTTCACCGAAGTATTTCTTTGAAAAACTCCTTTCAAACACTCCTTTATGCTTTACAGAATAATTCTACATTATTTTCGATCAACAATATGTCATTCACATATACTTATCAGAAATGTTGTAGTGCTCCCACTCACTTTCTTGTAAATACAGGCTTCACTGCAAGTCTGTATAAAACTATATGCTTTGATCAACTCATCAAAGCGTATATTCCAACTCTGAGATGCTTGCACCAGTCCACAGATGGATCGCTGGAGCTTGCACATTTTGTTAGCACCTTTCGGATTGACAAAACCTTCTGGTTGCATCATATACAACTATTCTTTAATAAATCCATTAAGGAATGCAGTTTTGTTTATCCATTTGCCAGATTTCATAAAATGCGGCAATTACTAACATGATTCAGACAGACTCAAGCATAGATACGAGTGAGAAGCTCTCATCGTAGTCAACACCTTGAACTTGTCGAAAACCTTTTGC
This sequence comes from Triticum monococcum, assembly GCA_034509565.1. Classification (NCBI taxonomy): domain Eukaryota; kingdom Viridiplantae; phylum Streptophyta; class Magnoliopsida; order Poales; family Poaceae; genus Triticum; species Triticum monococcum. The sequence goes on from CM067842.1 coordinate 829,353,839, forward strand.
GACAATTCTAGCTTTGTAGATAGTAACACTACTATCAGCGTCCGTCTTCCTCTTGAAGATCCATTTATTCTCAATTGCTTGCCGATCATCGGGCAAGTCAACCAAAGTCCAAACTTTGTTCTCATACATGGATCATATCTCAGATTTCATGGCCTCAAACCATTTCACGGAATCTGGGCTCATCATCGCTTTCTCATAGTTCGTAGGTTCGTCATGGTCAAGTAACATGACCTCCAGAACAGGATTACCGTACCACTCTGGTGCGGATCTCACTCTGGTTTACCTACGAGATTCGGTAGTAACTTGATCTGAAGTTACATGATCATCATCATTAGTTTCCTCACTAATTGGTGTAGTAGTCACAAGAATAGATTTTTGTGATGAACTACTTTCCAATAAGGGAGAAGGTACAATTACCTTATCAAGTTTTCTACTTTCCTCCCACTCACTTCTTTCGAGAGAAACTCCTTCTCCAGAAAGTTTCCATTCTTAGCAACGAATGTCTTGCCTTCGAATCTGTGATAGAAGGTGTACCCAACAGTTTCCTTTGGGTATCTTATGAAGTCATATTTCTCCGATTTGGTTTTGAGCTTATCAGGATGAAACCTTTTCATATAAGCATCACAATCCCAAACTTTAAGAAACGACAACTTTGGTTTCTTGCCAAACCACAGTTCAGATTGTGTCGTCTCAATGGACTTAGATGGTGCCCTTTTAAACATGAATGCAGCTGTCTTTAATGCATAACCCCAAAACGATAGTGGTAAATCGGTAAGAAACATCATAGGTCGCACCATATCTAATAAAGTATGGTTATGACGTTCGGACACACTATTACATTGTGGTGTTCCAGGTGGCGTGAGTAGTGAAACTATTTCACATTGTTTTTAACTGAAGACCAAACTCGTAACTCAAATATTTGTCTCCGCGATCAGATCGTAGAAACTTTATTTTCTTGTCACGATGATTTACCACTTCACTCTGAAATTCTTTGAACTTTTCAAATGTTTCAGACTTATGTTTCATCAAGTAGATATACCCATATCTGCTCAAATCATCTGTGAAGTTCATAAAATAACAATACTTGCCGTGAGCCTTAACACCCATCGGACCGCATACATCAGTATGTTTTATTTCCAATAAGTCAGTTGCTCGCTCCGGAGAACGGAGTCTTAGTCATCTTGCCCATGAGGCATGGTTCGCAAGCATCAACTGATTCATAATCAAGTGATTCTAAAAGCCCATCAGCATGGAGTTTCTTCATGCGCTTTACACCAATATGACCTAAACGGTAGTGCCACAAATAAGTTGCACTATCATTATTAACTTTGCATCTTTTGGTTTCAATATTATGATTATGTGTATCACTACGATCGAGATCCAACGAACTATTTTCATTGGGTGTGTAACCATATAAGGTTTTATTCATGTAAACAGAACAACAATTTATTCTCTTACTTAAATGAATAACCGTATTACAATAAACATGATCAAATCATATTCATGCTCAACGCAAACACCAAATAACACTTATTTAGGTTCAACACTAATCCCGAAATTATAGGGAGTGTGCGATGATGATCATATCAATCTTGGAACCACTTCCAACACACATCGTCACTTCACCCTTAACTAGTCTCTGTTTATTCTGCAACTCCCATTTCGAGTTACTAATCTTAGCAACTGAACTAGTATCAAATACTTAGGGGTTGCTATAAACACTAGTAAAGTACACATCAATAACATGTATATCAAATATACTTATGTTCACTTTGCCATCCTTCTTATCCGCCAATCACTTGGGGTAGTTCCGCTTCCAGTGACCAGTCCCTTTGCAGTAGAAGCACTTAGTCTCAGGCTTAGGACCGGACTTGGGCTTCTTCACTTGAGCAGCAACTTGCTTGCTGTTCTTCTTGAAGTTCCCCTTCTTTCCTTTGCCCTTTTCTTGAAACTAGTGGTCTTGTTAACCATCAACACTTGATGTTTTTCTTGATTTCTACCTTCGTCGATTTCAGCATCACGAAGAGCTTGGGAATTGTTTTCGTTATCCCTTGCATATTATAGTTCATCACGAAGTTCTACTAACTTGGTGATGGTGCCTAGAGAATTCTGTCAATCACTATCTTATCTGGAAGATTAACTTCCACTTGATTCAAGCGATTGTAGTACCTAGACAATCTGAGCACATGCTCACTAGTTGAGCGATTCTCCTCCATTTTTTAGCTATAGAACTTGTTGGAGACTTCATATCTCTCAACTCGGGTATTTGCTAGAAATATTAACTTCAACTCCTGGAACATCTCATATGGTCCATGACGTTCAAAACGTCTTTGAAGTCCCGATTCTAAGCCGTTAAGCATGGTGCACTAAACTATCAAATAGTCATCATATTGAGCTAGCCAAATGTTCATAACGTCTGCATCTGCTCCTGCAATAGGTCTGTCACCTAGCGGTGCATCAAGGACATAATTCTTCTGTGCAGCAATGAGGATAAACCTCAGATCACGGATCCAATCCGCATCATTGCTACTAACATCTTTCAACACGATTTTTCTCTAGGAACATATCAAAATAAACATATGAAAGCAACAACGCGAGCTATTGATCTACAACATAGATATGCTAATACTACCAGGACTAAGTTCATGATAAATTAAAGTTCAATTAATCATATTACTTAAGAACTCCCACTTAGATAGACATCCCTCTAATCCTCTAAGTGATCACGTGATCCAAATCAACTAAACCATGTCCGATCATCACGTGAGGTGGAGTAGTTTCATTGGTGAACATCACTATGTTGATCATATCTACTATATGATTCACGCTCGACCTTTCGGTCTCCGTGTTCCGAGGCCATATCTGTATATGCTTGGCTCGTCAAGTATAACCTGAGTATTCTGCGTGTGCAACTGTTTTGCACCCGTTGTATTTGAACGTAGAGCTTATCACACCCGATCATCACGTGGTGTCTCAGCATGAAGAACTTTCGCAACGGTGCATACTCAGGAAGAACACTTCTTGATAATTTTAGTGAGAGATCATCTTATAATGCTACCGTCAATCAAAGCAAGATAAGATGCATAAAAGATAAACATCACATGCAATCAATATAAGTGATATGATATGGCCATCATCATCTTGTGCTTGTGATCTCCATCTCCGAAGCACCGTCATGATCACCATCGTTACCGGCGCGACACCTTGATCTCCATCGTAGCATCATTGTCGTCTCGCCAATTTTATGCTTCCACGACTATCGCTACCGTTTAGTGATAAAGTAAAGCATTACAGCGCGATTGCATTGCATACAATAAAGCGACAACCATATGGCTCCTGCCAGTTGCCGATAACCCGGTTACAAAACATGATCATCTCATACAATAAAATCAGCATCATGTCTTGACCATATCACATCACAACATGCCCTGCAAAAACAAGTTAGACGTCCTCTACTTTGTTTGTTGCAAGTTTTACGTGGCTGCTACGGGCTTAAGCAAGAACCAATCTTACCTACGCATCAAAACCACAACGATAGTTTGTCAAGTTGATGCCGTTTTAACCTTCACAAGGACCGGGCGTAGCCACACTCGGTTCAACTAAAGTTGGAGAAACAGTCACCCGCAAGCCACCTATGTGCAAAGCACGTCGGGAGAACCGGTCTCGCGTAAGCGTACGCATAATGTCGGTCCGGGCCGCTTCATCCAACAATACTGCCGAACCAAAGTATGACATGCTGGTAGGCAGTATGACTTATATCGCCCACAACTCACTTGTGTTCTACTCGTGCATATAACATCAAACCATAAAACCTAGGCTCGGATGCCACTGTTGGGGAATGTAGTAATTTCAAAAAAAAAACCTATGCACACGCAACATCATGGTGATGCATAGCAACGAGTGGGGAGAGTGTTGCCTACGTACCCTCGTAGACCGTTCGCGGAAGCGTTATATCAACGCGGTTGATGTAGTCGTACGTCTTCACGTCCGACCGATCCAAGTACCGAAAGCACGGCACCTCCGAGTTCTGCACACGTTCGGCTTGGTGACGTCCTCGCCTTCTCGATCTAGCAAGAGGAGCGAAGTAGTAGATGAGTTCCGGCAGCACGACGACGTGGTGACGGTGTTGGTGAAGAACAATCTCCGCAGGGCTTCGCCTAAGCACTACGAAAACTATGACAGAGGATAAACTAGAGGAGACAGGGTTGCTGGCACACGTCTTGGTGTTTCTTGATGTGTCTTTTGTGCTAGCCCTGCCCCTCTATTTATATGTTGAGCCCTGGGGTCGAAACTTGGAGTAAAAGCCTCCACAAAGTCGGTTTCACCCGAAAGGCAAGAGTCCTTCTCGGACTCCAGGGCCAGATGCCAGGGTTCCCGGCGTCTGGACCCAGACGCCAGGGACCCTGGCGTCTGGCCCTGGACTCCGCAAAACTTCCTTTTTCGCTTTCCAAAAACCTTGTGGGCTTTCCCCTTTGGCCCAAATAAAGTGATCTCATACCCAAACATTTCGGGAAACATCCGGAACCCCTTCCGGTGATTTTCGGAACCCTTCCGGTGACCAAACACTATTATCACATATATCAAACTTTATCTCCGGACCATTCCGGAGTTCCTCGTCATGTCCGTGATCTCATCCCGGACTCCGAACAACATTCGGTCACCAACATACATAACTCACATAGTACTATATCGTCAATGAACGTTAAGCGTGCGGACCCTACGGGTTCGAGAACTATGTAGACATGACCGAGACACCTCTCTGGTCAATAACCAATAGCGGGACCTGGATGCCCATATTGGCTCCTACATATTCTACGAAAATCTTTATCGGTCAGACCGCATAACAACATACGTTGTTCCCTTTGTCATCGGTATGTTACTTGCCCGAGATTCGATCGTCGGTATCCAATACCTAGTTCAATCTCGTTACCGGCAAGTCTCTTTACTCGTTCTGTAATACATCATCCCGCAACTAACTCATTAGTTGCAATCCTTGCAAGGCTTAAGTGATGTGCATTACCGAGAGGGGCCAGAGATACCTCTCCGACAATCGGAGTGACAAATCCTAATCTCGAAATACGCCAACCCAACATGTACCTTTGGAGACACCTGTAGAGCTCCTTTATAATCACCCAGTTACATTGTGACGTTTGGTAGCACACAAAGTGTTCCTCTGGCAAACGGGAGTTGCATAATCTCATAGTCATAGGAACATGTATAAGTCATGAAGAAAGCAATAGCAACATACTAAACGATTGGGTGCTAAGCTAATGGAATGGGTCATGTCAATCAGATCATTCATCTAATGATGTGATCCCGTTAATCAAATAACAACTCTTTGTCCATGGTTAGGAAACATAACCATCTTTGATTAACGAGCTAGTCAAGTAGAGGCATACTAGTGACACTCTGTTTGTCTATGTATTCACACATGTATTATGTTTCCGGTTAATACAATTCTAGCATGAATAATAAACATTTATCATGATATACGGAAATAAATAATAACTTTATTATTGCCTCTAGGGCATATTTCCTTCAGGACTATATCCGGAGAGGCTGCCGATCACGCCTCCACCAATCGGGCTCCAGGGCCGGACATAAAGGCAGAAGCTAACACGGGGCGGACGCCGGATGCTCCTCCTACGGAGGATGCGGACAGACTATCCGCTACAAATTCCAAAGTGGAGAGCGCCATGAATCACAGGCGTCGCCGGGCCGTATTCCGTGACGCTTGTTTCTCCCAAGAGGCGTTCGATGCCTTCAACTCAAGAGACGCGTACATTCGTGCTGCTCAAAATGGTCTTGCCAGAGCCACAGACCAGTATGTAAAGGATATACGGGTAGGAAAATCTGACGATTATATATATATATATATATATATATATACATATATATATATATCTGTGGCCCCTGAGACTTGAAACAGTTGACACAACTGATTTAAGGATCATTAATTGTGCAGGTTCTTATAGAGAAGAATACCCAATTGTCTCAAGAGCTGGAAGAGTGCAAAGCCCAGTTACCGGCCGCGGTGGCCGCATTGAAGGAGTCCGAGAAGGCCCCCGCTAGTAACACTTTCTTCTGTTGCAAAGAATTACAGGTACCAGATAGTATGCGGCATGCATGCAAATCTAACAGTAGATGTTGCAGATGACCCCAGAGTGAATCCGGAGGCCGTGCCGGGGGATGCGCAACATGCTAATCGACAGCTAAATGTTGGCGAGTGCGTACTTACGCGGGTCGGGCAGGAGAAAAATAACCTCCAGGACGCCAATATCCGGCTGGACGTGTGATACGTCTCCAACGTATCTATAATTTTTGATTGCTCCATGCTATATTATCTACTGTTTTGGACATTATTGGGCTTTATTTTCCACTTTTATATTATTTTTGGGACTAACCTATTAACCGGAGGCCCAGCCCAGAATTGATGTTTTTTGCCTGTTTTAGGGTTTCGAAGAAAAGGAATATCAAACGGAGTCCAAACGGAATGAAACCATCGGTAATATGATTTTCTCATCGAATACAACTCAGGAGACTTGGACCCTACGTCAAGCCATGTAATAGGAGGCCACGAGGTAGGGGCGCCTACCCCCCCCCCCCCCCGACGCGCCCTCCACCCTCGTGGGCCCCCTGTTGCTCCACCGACGTACTTCTTCCTCCTATATATACCCACGTACCCCCAAACGATCAGATACGGAGCCAAAACCCTAATTCCACCGCCGTAACTTTCTGTATCCATGAGATCCCATCTTGGGGCCTGTTCCGGAGGGGGCATCAGTCACAGAGGGGGCATCAGTCACAGAGGGCTTCTACATCAACTCCATAGCCTCTCCGATGAAGCGTGAGTAGTTTACTTCAGACCTACGGGTCCATAGTTAGTAGCTAGATGGCTTCTTCTCTCTTTTTGGATCTCAATACAATGTTCTCCCCCTCTCTTGTGGAGATCTATTCGATGTAATCTTCTTTTTGCGGTGTGTTTGTTGAGACCGATGAATTGTGGGTTTATGATCAAGTCTATCTATGAATAATATTTGAATCTTCTCTGAATTATTTTATGTATGATTGGTTATCTTTGCAAGTCTCTTCAAATTATCAGTTTAGTTTGGCCTACTAGATTGATCTTTCTTGCAATGGGAGAAGTGCTTAGCTTTAGGTTCAATCTTGCGGTGTCCTTTCCCGGTGATAGTAAGGGCAGCAAGGCACGTATTGTATTGTTGCCATCGAGGATAACAAGATGGGGTTTTCTTCATATTGCATGAGTCTATCCCTCTACATCATGTCATCTTGCTTAAGGCGTTACTCTGTTTTTAACTTAATACTCTAGATGCATGCTGGATAGCGGTCGATGAGTGGAGTAATAGTAGTAGATGCAGGCAGGAGTCGGTCTACTTGTCTCGGACGTGATGCCTATATACATGATCATACCTAGATATTCTCATAACTATGCTCAATTCTGTCAATTGCTCAACAGTAATTTGTTCACCCATCGTAGAATACTTATGCTCTCGAGAGAAGCCACTAGTGAAACCTATGGCCCCCGGGTCTATCTTTATCATATCAATCTCCTACTACTTAGTTATTTACTTTGCCTTTATTTTACTTTGCATCTTTATCAAGAAAAATACCAAAAATATTATCTTATCATATCTATCAGATCTCACTCTCGTAAGTGGCCCTATAGGGATTGACAACCCCTATTTGCATTGTTTGCGAGGATTTATTTGTTTTGTGCAGGTGCAAGGGACTCGCGCGTAGCCTCCTACTGGATTGATACCTTGGTTCTCAAAAACTGAGGGAAATACTTACGCTACTTTGCTGCATCATCCCTTCCTCTTCAGGGAAAACCAACGAAATGCTAAAACAGGTAGCAAGAAGGATTTCTGGCGCCGTTGCCGGGGAGGTCTACGCAAAAGTCAACATACCAAGTACCCATCACATACCCTTATCTCTCACATTACATTATTTGCCATTTGCCTCTCGTTTTCCTCTCCCCCACTTCACCCTTGCCGTTTTATTTGCCCTCTCTCTCTCTATCCTCCCTCTTTTTGCCTCTTTTTGCCCGCTTGCTTTTTGTTTGCTTGTGTGTTAGTTTGCTTGCTTGTCGTTATGGCTAGTTCTTTACCTTCTGCCTCTATGTCTGAAATTGGGGATACTATTGTCAATAATAATTTTGATGCTCCTACTAAAGAACCCACTATCTCACATATAAAAAGATTCCGTGTTGGTAGTGGTAATATTATTGGAAAAGGAGTTATTCAAGATTTCTTTACTTGTGACAGTGCTTTACCCTCTATGGGTAGTTCTATCCTTCATAGAACTAGTAGTCTTGCGGACGCTATTGCCATGCTTATAGTTGAACTTGAAAGGCAATTCATGCACATGCATCCTTCCATACAAAGGATTTTCCTAGAATTTTCTAATATTGAGCATTCTTCTGTTAAGCGTGCCATTACTATCTTTTTGGCTCGTGAGTTTCAATTCATAATAAAAGAGGCCAAAGAAATCTTTGCGCATTATAGGGTGGACGCTTGCCGTCCTCCCATAGAGGCCATCCTCTTTGATCAAGAAGAAATAATGCGTTTTCAATCTCTAGACTATGTTGCTTTTAATGAAAATCTTAGAAAAAGGGTGCCTACCAATGTTTAAGTTGATAGAATTTCGGAACTTAATGATGATTTGGCTATTCGAAATAATGAATTGGGATATTTCTTGAATATAGGCTCACAAAGTTCTGTCAAAAGAATGCTTATAATGATGAATTGGTTGTGCAATATGAAGGACCGAAGGAGGAACCTATACCTCCCAAGGTTGATCTTGGAGACTTTTGTCCCAATAAATTTAGCCCTTTTGATTACTTTTGCTTGCCTCAAAGGAAACTTGCTGCTGAATTAGAGAATATGAAATGAGTTTTAATAATCTATCTTACTATTATGGCAATACCTAGATCTATTCTTGCTTGTTATGCCTAGCTAAGGGCGTTAAACGATAGCGCTTGTTGGGAGGCAACCCAATTTTAATTTTATTCCTTGCTTTTTGCTCCTGTTTAGTAATAAATAAATTATCTAGCCTCTTTTTTGGTTGTGTTTTTGTGTTTAATTAGTGTTTGTGCCAAGTAGAACCGTTGGGAAGACTTGGGGAAAGTCTTGTTGAACTTGCTGTAAAAAACATAAACTTTAGCGCTCACGAGAACTGCTGTAATTTTTATTTGGAGAGTGCTATTTAGTTAATTCTTTTTGAAGATGATTAATAGATAAATTCCTCACGTCCAGAAATTTATTTTAGAATTTTTGGGGTTCCATATCTTGCGCTAGCTACAGATTACTACAGACTGTTCTGTTTTTTGACAGATTCTGTTTTTCGTGTGTTGTTTGCTTATTTTGATGAATCTATGGCTAGTAAAATAGTTTATAAACCATAGAGAAGTTGTAATACAGTATATATAACACCCATATAAATAAAAAATGAGTTCATTACAGTACCTTGAAGTGGTCTTTTGTTTTCTTTCGCTAACGGAGCTCACGAGATTTTCTACTTTAAGTTTTGTGTTGTGAAGTTTTCAAGTTTTGGGTAAAGACTTGATGGATTATGGAACAAGGAGTGGCAAGAGCCTAAGCTTGGGGATGCCCATGGCACCCCCAAGATAATCTAAGGACACCTAAAAGCCAAGGCTTGGGGATGCCCCGGAAGGCATCCCCTCTTTCGTCTACTTCTATCGGTAACTTTACTTGGAGCTATATTTTTATTTACCACATGATATGTGTTTTGCTTGGAGCGTTTTGTATGATTTGAGTCTTTGCTTGTTAGTTTACCACAATCATCCTTGCTGGACACACCTTTTGAGAGAGCCATATATGATTTGGAATTTGTTAGAATACTCTATGTGCTTCGCTTATATCTTTTGAGTTATATAATTTTGCTCTAGTGCTTCACTTATATCTTTTAGAGCACGGTGGTGGATTTGTTTTATAGAAACTATTGATCTCTCATGCTTCACTTAGATTATTTTGAGAGTCTTAATAGCATGGTAATTTTCTTAAAATCCTAATATGCTTGGTATGCAAGATTAATAATAAAACTTTCTTATGAGTGTTTTGAATATTATGATAAGTTTGATACTTGATAATTGTTTTAAGATATGGAGATGGTGATATTAAAGTCATGCTTGTTGAGTAGTTGTGAATTTGAGAAATACTTGTGTTGAAGTTTGTGATTCCCGTAGCATGCACGTATGGTGAACCGTTATGTGATGAAGTCGGAGCATGATTTATTTATTGATTGTCTTCCTTATGAGTGGCGGTCGGGGACGAGCGATGGTCTTTTCCTACCAATCTATCCCCCTAGGAGCATGCACGTAATACTTTGCTTTGATAACTTGTAGATTTTTGCAATAAGTATATGAGTTCTTTATGACTAATGTTGAGTCCATGGATTATACGCACTCTCATCGTTCCACCTTTGCTAGCCTCTCTAATACCATGCACCTTTCGCCGGTATCATACACCCACCATATACCTTCCTCAAAACAGCCGCCATACCTACCTATTATGGCATTTCCATAGCCATTCCGAGATATATTGCCATGAAACTTTCCACCGTTCCGTTTATGACACACTCCATCATTGTCATATTGCTTAGCATGATCATGTAGTTGACATAGTATTTGTGGCAAAGCCACCGTTCATAATTCTTTCATACTTGTCACTCATGCATCATTGCATATCCCGGTACACCGCCGGAGGCATTCATATAGAGTCATATTTTGTTCTAAGTATCGAGTTGTAATCGTTGATTTGTAAGAGAAATAAAAGTGTGATGATCATCATTATTAGAGCATTGTCCCAGTGAGGAAAGGATGATGGAGCCTATGATTCCCCCACAAGTCGGGATGAGACTCCGGACGAAAAATAAATAAAAGAGGCCAAAGAAGCCCAAATAGAAAAAGAGAAAGAAAAGAGGCCATAAAAAAGAGAAAAGGCCCAAATAAAAAAATGAGAGAAAAAGAGAGAAGGGACAATGTTACTATCCTTTTACCACACTTATGCTTCAAAGTAGCACCATGATCTTCATAGTAGAGAGTCTCTCATGTTATCACTTTCATATACTAGTGGGAATCTTTCATTACAGAACTTGGCTTGTATATTCCAATGATGGGCTTCCTCAAAGTGCCCTAGGTCTTCATGAGCAAGCAAGTTGGATGCACACCCACTTAGTTTCTTTTTGAGCTTTCATATACTTATAGCTCTAGTGCATCCGTTGCATGGCAATCCCTACTCACTCACATTGATATCTATTGATGGGCATCTCCATAGCCCGTTGATATGCCTAGTTGATGTGAGAGTATCTTCTCCTTTTTGTCTTCTCCACAACCACCACTCTAATCCACCTATAGTGCTATATCCATGGCTCACGCTCATGTATTGCGTGAAGATTGAAAAAGTTTTGAGAATGCCAAAAGTATGAAACAATTGCTTGGCTTGTCATCGGGGCTGTGCATGATTTAAATATTTTGTGTGGTGAAGATAGAGCATAGCCAGACTATATGATTTTGTAGGGATAACTTTCTTTAGCCATGCTATTTTGAGAAGAAATAATTGCTTTGTTAGTATGCTTGAACTATTATCATTTTCTATGTCAATATGAACTTTTGTCTTGAATCTTTCGGATCTGAATATTCATACCACAATTAAGAAGAATTACATTAAAATTATGCCAAGTAGCACTCCGCATCAAAAATTCTATTTTTATCATTTACCTACTCGAGGACGAGCAGGAATTAAGCTTGGGGATGCTTGATACGTCTCCAACGTATCTATAATTTTTGATTGCTCCATGCTATATTATCTACTGTTTTGGACATTATTGGGCTTTATTTTCCACTTTTATATTATTTTTGGGACTAACCTATTAACCGGAGGCCCAGCCCAAAATTGCTGTTTTTTGCCTATTTTAGGGTTTCAAAGAAAAGGAATATCAAACGGAGTCCAAACGGAATGAAACCTTCGGGAACGTGATTTTCTCATCGAATACAACTCAGGAGACTTGGACCCTATGTCAAGCCATGTAACAGGAGGCCATGAGGTAGGGGGGCGCGCCTACCCCCCTCCCTCCCTCCCCCAGGCGCGCCCTCCACCCTCGTGGGCCCCTTGTTGCTCCACCGACGTACTTCTTCCTTCTATATATACCCACGTACCCCTAAACGATCAGATACGGAGCCAAAACCCTAATTCCACCACCGTAACTTTCTGTATCCATGAGATCCCATCTTGGGGCCTGTTTCGGAGCTCCGCCGGAGGGGGCATCGATCACGGAGGGCTTCTACATCAACTCCATAGCCTCTCCGATGAAGTGTGAGTAGTTTACTTCAGACCTACGGGTCCATAGTTAGTAGCTAGATGGCTTCTTCTCTCTTTTTGATCTCAATACAATGTTCTCCCCCTCTCTTGTGGAGAACTATTCGATGTAATCTTCTTTTTGCGGTGTGTTTGTTGAGACCGATGAATTGTGGGTTTATGATCAAGTCTATCTATGAATAATATTTGAATCTTCTCTGAATTCTTTTATGTATGATTGGTTATCTTTGCAAGTCTCTTCGAATTATCAGTTTGGTTTGGCCTACTAGATTAATCTTTCTTGCAGTGGGAGAAGTGCTTAGCTTTGGGTTCAATCTTGCGGTGTCCTTTCCCGGTGACAGTAAGGGCAGCAAGGCACGTATTGTATTGTTGCCATCGAGGATAACAAGACGGGGTTTTCTTCATATTGCATGAGTCTATCCCTCTACATCATGTCATCTTGCTTAAGGCGTTACTCTGTTTTTAACTTAATAATCTAGATGCATGCTAGACAGCGGTCGATGAGTGGAGTAATAGTAGTAGATGCAGGTAGGAGTCGGTCTACTTGTCTTGGACGTGATGCCTATATACATGATCATACCTAGATATTCTCATAACTATGCTCAATTCTGTCAATTGCTCAACAGTAATTTGTTCACCCACCATAGAATACTTATGCTCTCGAGAGAAGCCACTAGTGAAACCTATGGCCCTCGGGTCTATATTTATCATATCAATCTCCTACTACTTAGTTATTTACTTTGCCTTTATTTTAGTTTGAATCTTTATCATAAAAATACCAAAATTATTATCTTATCATATCTATCAGATCTCACTCTCGTAAGTGGCCCTATAGGGATTGACAACCCCTATTTGCGTTGGTTGCGAGGATTTATTTGTTTTGTGCAGGTGCGAGGGACTCGCACGTAGCCTCCTACTGGATTGATACCTTGGTTCTCAAAAACTGAGGGAAATACTTATGCTACTTTGCTGCATCATCCCTTCCTCTTCGGGGAAAACCAACGCAGTGCCAAAAGAGGTAGCAACGTGGAACTGAAAGACGTCCGAGCCCAGCTTGCGGACTCCGTGAAGGATAATAAGCGGGTTCGCGCAAAATTTTTAGTAAGTGCTTGAACGAACTTTTGAAGGAGTTCGGTTAAGAAGCCGGCTAACAGAGTTATGTCTGCAGGTATGCTGACGGGTCGTCCCGCGGAGGAGATGCCCGGGTCTGCGGGTGATCTTCTACCAAAGCTCTCACAACTGCAAGAACAAGTTCGACAGGTGATGCAGGGTATTGCCCAAGGCTTGTGGCCATCCGCGTCCCCGCCAGGAGGCATGGGGGAGCTTATAGAAAATCTCAAGGGAGCGCGGCGACGCTTCCGATTATGGAAGATATCAGCCTGCCGACAAGGTGCAAGGGAAGCCTGGGCTATGGTGAATACGTGATATACCAAAGCTGACCCAAACCACATGGCCGAGGTCGGACCTGTGGGGCCCGATGGGAAAGAGATCACCCTCAGTTTGGTGTATGACCAAGTAGAATTAGCCGCAAAGTATTCCCAACAGGATTGTAGGCTAGACAGCCTGTTGGATGGTATAGAACAAGAATTTAATCAGTCTTAGTGATTGTGAACTTTAAGTGACATATATAATGTCCCTAGCCGGATTGTAAATCATTTGTCATGGCGGACCTTTTCGCTTCGACCTCTGGACCCGATAGTCCGGAGTGTATCCGAATACCCACTCGGTTATTTAAAAAACCGGGGTATGCATGGAAACCAGGCGTAGGGGTCAGAAGTGCTTGAACAGACAAGAACCCAACTAGCTATGTTATATTACATGGATAGTAAGAAACATCTTCCAGGGAGAATAGTTCCATTAAGGGTTCCTTTCCCTGGGTACGCATGCCCTAATGTGCATGTCCGAACTGCGAAAAGAGACGCATGCTATAAACATCTGGGGGCGTGTGTCAAATTAAATAAAAGTCATCTTTTGTTCATCGATCGAATATTCCCTTAAGAATGCTAGCTTTCGGCTTCACCCAGTCTGAGGTACACATCCGGTTGACCCGGCAGCAACAATAACAGAGGTGCTCCCCTTATGCCCTAGCCGAATTAACGGGTGATACGTCTCCAACGTATTTATAATTTTTGATTGCTCCATGCTATATTACCTACTGTTTTGGGCAATATTGGGCTTTATTATCCACTTTTATATTATTTTTGGGACTAACCTATTAACCGGAGGCCCAGCCCAGATTTGTTGTTTTATGCCTATTTCAGTGTTTTGAAGAAAATGAATATCAGACGGAGTCGAAGAACGAAATCAACTAGAGAAGTTATTTTTGGAACGAAAGCCACCCGATGGACTTGGACCCCATGTCAAGGAAGGAAGGAGGAGCTCACGAGGGTAGGGGGCGCGCCCCCCTGTCTCGTGGGGCCCTCGTGGCTCCCCTGACGTGCTTCTTCTGCCTATATAACTCCACATACCCTAAAACTTCCAGAACACATAATAGATCGGGAGTTCCGCCGCCAGAAGCCTCCGTAGCCACCGAAAACCAATCTAGACCCATTCCGGCACCCTGCCGGAGGGGGCAATCCTTCCCCAGTGGCCATCTCCATCATCCCGGTGCTCTCCATGACGAGGAGGGAGTAGTTCTCCCTCGGGGCTGAGGGTATGTACCAGTAGCTATGTGTTTGATCTCTCTCTCGTGTTCTTGATTTGGCACGATCTTGATGTATCGCAAGCTTTGCTATTATAGTTGGATCTTATGTTTCTCCTCCCCCTCTTCTCTCTTGTAATGAATCGAGTTTACCCTTTGAAGTAATCTTATCGGATTGAGTCTTTAAAGACTTGAGAACACTTGATGTATGTCTTGCCGTGGATGTATGTGGTGACAATGGGATACCACGTGCCACTTGATGTATGTTTTGGTGACCAACTTGCGGGTTTCGTGACATTGGGAATCTATGCATAGGGGTTGGCACACGTTTTCGTCGTGATTCTCCGGTAGAACTTTGGGGCACTCTTTGAGGTCCTTTGTGTTGGTTGAATAGATGAATCTGAGATTGTGTGATGCATATCGTATAATCATACCCACGGATACTTGAGGTGACATTGGACTATCTAGGTGACATTAGGGTTTTGGTTGATTTGTGTCTTAAGGTGTTATTCTAGTACGAACTCTAGGGCTGTTTGTGACACTTATAGGAATAGCCCAACAGATTGATTGGAAAGAATAACTTTGAGGTGGTTTCATACCCTACCATAATCTCTTCGTTTGTTCTCCGCTATTAGTGACTTTGGAGTGACTCTTTGTTGCATGTTGAGGGATAGTTATGTGATCCAATTATGTTATCATTGTTGAGGGAACTTACACTAGCGAAAGTATGAACCCTAGGCCTTGTTTCCTAGCATTGCAATACCGTTTACGCTCACTTTTATCACTTGGTACCTTGCTGTTTTATAATTTCAGATTACAAATACCTTTATCTACTATCCATATACCACTTGTTTCACCATCTCTTCGCCGAACTAGTGCACTTATACAATTTACCGTTGTATTGGGTGTGTTGGGGACACAAGAGACTTTTTGTTATTTGGTTGCGGGGTTGCTTGAGAGAGACCATCTTCATCCTACGCCTCCTACGGATTGATAAACCTTAGGTCATCCACTTGAGGGAAATTTGCTACTGTCCTACAAACCTCTGCACTTGGAGGCCCAACAACGTCTACAAGAAGAAGGTTGTGTAGTAGACATCAAGCTCTTTTCTGGCGCCGTTGCCGGGGAGGTTTGCGCTTGAAGGTATATCTTTAGATCTTGCAATCGAGTCTTTTAGTTTCTTGTTTTATCACTAGTTTAGTTTATAAAAGAAAACTACAAAAATGGAATTGAGTTTGTCTCATACGCTTCATCTTTTTAATATCTTTCGTGAGTATGATGGTAAGGATAATTGTGCTCAAGTGCTAGAAGAAGAGATCTCTAAAATGTTTGGCACTAAATATTTGAATGATGAGCATGATTGCAATGCTGTTAGTACGAATTCTTTGAATATCCATGATGCTAATGATGATTGCACTAGTTATGATGAAAATACCTCCTATAAACATGTCAATTTTTGTGGAGTAGACTGGGTTTGCAAGTACACACCAAATAGGGAAGATAGATATTGCAAGAGGCATAAGTACTTAGAAACCAAATTGTTGCAAGAAGATCTAGATGAATGTGCTGAAAATTTAAGATATCTTACCCATACTTGCGAACTTTGCACTGAACATGGTCATTTAAATATCAAATGCAAATTGTTTCATGACTGTATCATGTCCAAAAATTGTGATGACTTGATTTCCCTTGCACATCATAATGAACTTAGTTTGCTCTTGGGTTATGAAGAAATGAAACGTATAACTGAGGGTATTCCAAAATTTAATCTTGATAAACTTCTTGGTTTTGATCTAGAGAAGATTTATATGTATTGTGCGGTGAATTGCATTGAAAATCCTTATATTGTGGTTTCATACCCTACCATAATCTCTTCGTTTGTTCTCCGCTATTAGTGACTTTGGAGTGACTCTTTGTTGCATGTTGAGGGATAGTTATGTGATCCAATTATGTTATCATTGTTGAGGGAACTTACACTAGCGAAAGTATGAACCCTAGGCCTTGTTTCCTAGCATTGCAATACCGTTTACGCTCACTTTTATCACTTGGTACCTTGCTGTTTTATAATTTCAGATTACAAATACCTTTATCTACTATCCATATACCACTTGTTTCACCATCTCTTCGCCGAACTAGTGCACTTATACAATTTACCGTTGTATTGGGTGTGTTGGGGACACAAGAGACTTTTTGTTATTTGGTTGCGGGGTTGCTTGAGAGAGACCATCTTCATCCTACGCCTCCTACGGATTGATAAACCTTAGGTCATCCACTTGAGGGAAATTTGCTACTGTCCTACAAACCTCTGCACTTGGAGGCCCAACAACGTCTACAAGAAGAAGGTTGTGTAGTAGACATCAAGCTCTTTTCTGGCGCCGTTGCCGGGGAGGTTTGCGCTTGAAGGTATATCTTTAGATCTTGCAATCGAGTCTTTTAGTTTCTTGTTTTATCACTAGTTTAGTTTATAAAAGAAAACTACAAAAATGGAATTGAGTTTGTCTCATACGCTTCATCTTTTTAATATCTTTCGTGAGTATGATGGTAAGGATAATTGTGCTCAAGTGCTAGAAGAAGAGATCTCTAAAATGTTTGGCACTAAATATTTGAATGATGAGCATGATTGCAATGCTGTTAGTACGAATTCTTTGAATATCCATGATGCTAATGATGATTGCACTAGTTATGATGAAAATACCTCCTATAAACATGTCAATTTTTGTGGAGTAGACTGGGTTTGCAAGTACACACCAAATAGGGAAGATAGATATTGCAAGAGGCATAAGTACTTAGAAACCAAATTGTTGCAAGAAGATCTAGATGAATGTGCTGAAAATTTAAGATATCTTACCCATACTTGCGAACTTTGCAATGAACATGGTCATTTAAATATCAAATGCAAATTGTTTCATGACTGTATCATGTCCAAAAATTGTGATGACTTGATTTCCCTTGCACATCATAATGAACTTAGTTTGCTCTTGGGTTATGAAGAAATGAAACGTATAACTGAGGGTATTCCAAAATTTAATCTTGATAAACTTCTTGGTTTTGATCTAGAGAAGATTTATATGTATTGTGCGGTGAATTGCATTGAAAATCCTTATATTGCCAATTACATAAAGAAAAGAAAACAAATAGAAGATGAAGAGAATGCTAACGAAAGGGAAGAGACTTCCCAATATTCTCCTATTATTTCTTATGATGAATCGGGTAACGAAGAGGAGCCCTCTATTCAACCAATCTCATTAATAAGGAGCTCCAAAAAGAGGATTGAACCCACGCATGATGTGGTGAAGAAGAAGAAAAGAAAAAGGAAGAGAGGTAAAAAGATATCTCTCCCAAATAATGCTGCTCCTATTACTATTGTGCCTCATGAAAATATAATTGTGGAAGATAATGATACTTCTTATGATCTTGAATTTTTTTTGGCACTTGCTTGGAAGAATATAATAATTGCTATACTATCGGTGCTATCTATACTATTAATGATGAGAGTGATTATGCTTATGATATGAAAAGGCCCAAGCTTGGGGAAGCTATGATCAATGAAGATGATATTTTTAGTCTTCCAACTTTTGATATGCAAGTTTATAATGATGTGTCGGTGTACTAAAGTAGGGGTACCTTAGTATCCCGAACTTGTGCACGGGCAGTCGCAGCATCCCACGGCAAGGCTTGCCGGGTGACCGCCAAGATCCTCCGTGGCTTCCTCTGGAGCCGTTCAAGAACAAAGTACTCAAACCAAGACCCCGGCAAGAGGAGCTTGCCGGGCCTCTTGCCGGGAAGGCCAACCCAGGCCCCGGCAAGAGGAGCTTGCCGGGAAGGAAACAAGACCCCGGCGAGAGGAGCTTGCCGGGAAGGCCAACCAAGACATATCAAGGAAACTTGCCGCGACGCGCCCCGCGTCCCGGCAAGACCCGGTGAGCGACGAGCTCCCGAGCGCGACAAGACGACGACCGCGGCAAGGAGCTTGCCGCGGGAAACCCCCACTTCGTGCCCGCGCTCCAGCGCACCCGCCAACGTGTCGCTCTAGGACCCTCCCAAGCGCACGTAGCAGGAGGCTGTGCAGCTAGGGGTTCGCGGTGGCAAGCAGGCGCTGACAAGATAACCATCATGGCAAACGGTGGCGTCCCTAGCGGTCCCTTTCTGTACTGTCTAGGCGACACAGACGGGCAATTAATGCCCTTGTCCCCTGCCGTCAGGGTTAGGTATGATACACTGTACAGGTAGCTGTACCGACCACTACTTTTCCACTTTTGCCCTTTCATCTACGTTGCCACCTGTCGGTGACCCCTTTAGCATATAAAAGGAGGCCCATGCGCAACGTAGAGGGGGTTCAAAACCTGGAGGACACTCACCCAGCGCTCCCAAGAAAGAACGCAATACAATCCACAAAGCAGGAGTAGGGTTTTACACATCCGTGCGACCCGAACCTGGGTAAACTGCCCGCGTGCTTCGCCTCGATCTGCTCTTTGCGTGACCCCCGCCCCCGCTGAACCACAAAAGGGGCTCGGTCCGCCGTGTCCCATAGGTGCTCGTGGGTCAGTCTCCCCCGGCATCTCTAGCGCGCCAGGTAGGGGGCGTCGAGGTTGTGTGAACCTGATCTGGAGTCCACGCGAGCTAGATCTTCACTTTCTTCACCGACATGCCGCCGAAGAAGAAGGCTTCGGAGGCGGCCGCTCTGTCCGCGCCGAATCCACCGCCGCCGGAGCAAACGGCGGGTGGGGTAGGCGCTAGCGGAGGAACGGGCGTCGACGGCGGAACTCACGGTGCCGCCAGGTCCAAGGACAAGGCCGCGCTGCCCATCGGCGGCGTAGCCGGTTCCCACAACGACCGGGCGCACTCCAAGACTTCGGCATCCGTACATGCACCGCGCCTATCTCGGGAGACACGGGACCGGCAGCATCATGGTGCTCACGGTACCATACGTTTGCTGGGCCAAGGTCAAGCTGGAGGAACCCAGGGGCTGCAAGTACCAAGACTCACCCACGGCAAGTCAGAGTTGCCGGGGGCTGCAATCCCAGTCTATGGAGCAGAAACAGTTACCCCCACGGAACTCATATATGGGTCACCTCGAGTGCTCGCTTATGATGAGCTTGAGCAAGAGCAGCTGCGGCAAGATGACGCGCTGCTCCTTGAGGAAGATCGTCTTCAGGCTGCTGTGCAAGCTTCTCGCTACCAGCAAGCTTTGCGTCGCTACCATAGCCGCAAAGTTAATGCCAGAAGTCTCGAGGAAGTGGGAAGGCCCTTACCGGGTGAAACGAGTCACTAGGCCCGGCGCTGTCCGCCTTGAGACCGAAGATGGCACACCAGTGAACAACTCCTGGAATATTGACCCTCTTCGTAAGTTTTACCCGTAAGGCGCGGTTGTCGGACCCTGTCCGGCAACCACCCTTTTGCACAAGTCTTGCCGCTGCTGCATATAATCCTTCGTACGAAGCCGGGCACAGACCCCGTGCATCAGTAAAGCTCATGTGCTCCGCACATCTTGTCGATTTCATGCTCTCTATTTTTTGCATGTGTTATCTGACATTTTGTGCAGCACCTACACCCGGTAAGCAACAACGAGCCACAAGGCTCCATATCTTTATTTTCTCTTCTTCACAGCAAAAGGAAGGTTCCCTCGCGCACAAGTTTGCTGGGGGGGGAGGAGAAGATAATGGTATGAGCCAGGCGTCGTCCAAGAGTTTCGCCTTGCCGGGAAGCAAACGACAGAAAAGATAAGTTGCCAAAGTTTGAGCAATCCGATTTTATTTTTAAATTTTTAAGTTATTTCCCTCGAACGACCGCACTTTGTATGGAAAACCTGTGCGCGGAGGAACCAACTCGTAGCTAGTTGCGCCCTTACTTTGTTTCGAGTCCGCTCAACAACTTAAGTGAGCTGCGACTAGTTGCTTAACTAGTTGCGCCCTTACTTTGTTTCGAGTCCGCTCAACAACTTAAGTGAGCTGCGACTAGTTGCTTATCTAGCCGCGCCCTTACTATTACTTCGAGTCCGCTCAGCAATACTAAGTGAGCTGCAACTAGTTGTGACAAGGTTTCTTGTCGGCAGCGGCACCGCCAGCAGGCTGCTGACGTCCCGCACTCAGCGCTCGTGGCAAGTGTGCCTATGCCGGCAAGTTCCCTAAAAGCGTAGGGTAAAAGCATACAAAGCAAGGAATCAAGTAAAGGGAATAACATAGCAGTCACTACCCAGGATAAAGTTATATTACAAAATAGCTTGTCGCGGCTCTAACAGAATGTTTCCATAACATGAATAGCAGGGACAAGAGAAGAAGGAAACGGGCGGCCTAGTCCACACGATCGCCCTCGACCCTCTTGATCCCGCTCACCTTGTCCACAATGGGTGCGACAAGGGCCTTGAGCTCCTCCTGATCAACATCTGGCGGCAAGGATCTGAGGACGTTAGTGAGGCGGAGGCCCGGGTTGCGGAATGCCACCTTCATCGGCACCTTCTGAAGAGCTCCCGTGCAGATCTTGCGCGACTCGTCGGCCAGCTGCTTTGGGATCCTTTCCCGGAGCCGCTGGAGCGCCGTCGCCACGCCTTTGAAGAACAGGGTGAGCTTGGCGCTGGGCTGGAGGTTGTCGTCGGAGGGATACCCGAAATTTTCCATCCTCAGCTGCGCCAGCTCCTTGTCGATGTCTGCGGCAGCATTCACAAGGCTCTCTGTCCATTGCTCCATCGTATCCCTAAAGGCATTTTGGATGGTGGCAGCACTCTTCAGTAGCGCCTTCTCGGCTTCGATCTCCTTCCTCAGGGCCGCCTCTTGCTCCTTGGCGCCGTCCAGTGCCTTGGTCAAAGCAGCCAGCTTCGACTCAAGAGCGGCGTTGGAGTCCTTGGCGGCGCTGAGCTCCTCACCATATGCCTTGTGGTCGGCCTCCAGCTGTGCCACCTTTATCTCCATCACCTTTTTGGCGGCTTCGGCAGCTGCGGCAGCATCCTTTGCCTCCTTGAGGGCCCCGCCAAACGTCTGCTCGCGCACGGCAAGTTCCTCCTCGTGGGCGTCGAGGTTGACCTTCTGCTGCGCCAGTTCGCCCTCCTGCGCAGAAATCTTCTCAGCGGCAAGCCGCTGTTGCTCTTCAACTTCGGCCTTCTCGAGGACGAAGGCCTTCCGCGCTTCGGCGAGTTGCTCCCACTCTTCTGCCAAAGACCGGAGAGCTTCCCGGTGGTAGCCTCCGAGCTCCTCCGCGCGCTTCTCAATATCCGCGCCCGCCTTCGCGACAAGCGCCTCACGGGACTCCAGCTTGGCTTGCCGGGCGCGGTAGAGTGACAGCAGCTTCTACAGCAGCCGCTCCTCCTCCGGCTCGCCGCTGCTACTGTTCGACGCGTCAACTATCTTCAGCCCGGCGGAGGCGAGCACCTCTCCGTCAAAGCTTCCTCCCTCGACCGGCGCCCTGGAGCTTGACGCCCAGGGGAGGTTGATGAAGATGCCGTCGCCGGCCTTCAGGTAGACGCCCAGCTGGGGCACTTCGGAGCCTGGCGTCGCGACGCCGGCAGAGGGTTCGGCGGTCGGTGCAGCGCCCGGCGCTCCTGCGGTCTCTGGGCCGTCAGTACGATCGCCAGAACCCCCGCCTGCTCTTGCGGCGCCGCCCTTGGCAGCCTCGTTGCCGGCGGGCTCGTCAGCGCCGTTCGCGCCCTCTTCAGGGGCGGCAGCGTCGTTGGCGGCAGCCTCCGTCTCCATTTGCTCCGGAGCAGATGGATCTGACGGCCGAAAAAGGGAGAAGAGTCAAACAAAAATCCAAGAGAAAAGAATATCAAAGGAAGAAGAACCCAAGGGGAGTTTTGAAGCAAGAAGATTACCTGTGCTGGGCTCGGTGGCTGTAGTCTCCGTCGTCGGGGGGACGCTGGTGCTGCCCCTTGGCGGAGAAATCCTCCTTGCCGGAGAGTCCCTTGCCGGCGAATCTCTTGCCGGAGAACTTTCCCTTGGCGGCGTAGTCGAAGCAGGTGGCGCTTCGGGGGCTGTCTCCGGACGCTCCTGGTGGGGCTGCTCTGCTCCTACACAAATCAGCAATCAAGATGTCAGCAGAGGAAAAGCACCCATGCGCGCCCAACGGCGGAAAGCAAACCATGTGCTTACGCTGGGGGCTGCTCTGCAGGGTGATTGCCGGATCCGGCAAGGTGGTCCCAGGCGCACCCTCTTCTAGCGGAGTGGGCATGTCGTCAATATTAATCACCGGGATCTTGGCTCTCTTCGCCGCTCTCTGGGCCAGCGTCCTGAAAAGGAATGGGTTCGGAGCAAGGCAAATGAGATGCAAGATTAAGCAGCAAGGATTGAAGAACTACAAGTGATGCAAGGGGATCTTACTCCCTTTCTTCTTCCTCGTCGGAGCTAAGCGCCGAGAAGTCGAAACCCGGCTCACACCCGACGCGGGAAGGCGGAGGAGTAGGCTCCCTTGGCCGCTTGGCGGGAGCAGTGGCGGTGGTCTAAGACAACCCCGCGGCACGAGAAGCAGCAGGAGCAGAAGCGGTGGTCCGAGAAGACCCCGCTCCAGTTGTCGCAGCAACGTGAGGCACTCCTGCGGCAACGGTGCTTGCCGTGGTAGAGCGTGTCGCGCGGCGCGGTGGCTGTTGGCTCGTCTGCTGCTCCGCCACGTCCCCGGCCCTGCTGAGGCGCCTTCTTGGTGGAGATGGAGGCTGCGCTTGCGACGAGCTGCCCGAAGACGAGGAGGAAGAGGAGTTGATCTCCAACGAGCCGCTCATGTCCTCGGCGGGCTCGCTCGGCTCGGTGTCACGCCCGGCAGTCTTCTTCTTCTTCTTCTTGCCGGCAAGCTCTTCTCGCTCCGCACGGCTTGCCGCCTCGGCTGCGTCCGCCTCCGTCAAAGTAAACCCAAACTCGCCCGCGGCCGCGGCTGCCGCCGCCTCTTCCAGCCGGGTGGCGATGCGTTGCATCTCCTCTTCGGTGGTGTCGCGGGTGAGGCCGTCCTTCTCGTCGGGGCGGATCGGCACTTCCACCAGGCCGTCGAAGAACTGCTGCACGACGTCGTCTTCGGGCTCTTGCCAAGTTGGCACAATTCCATGCGAGTCGCACAACGGCATCATTGCCCGGATGAGGTCGAGCGAGGAATTGTTGCACAACGGCACGACGCCCTGCGGCAACCTGAAGACTTCGGGATGCTCCGGGTCGTGCTTGAACAGTTCTTGGAGTGTTCCGTTGAGCTCCAGTACAGTGAAGTTATAATTGAGGCTTGGGCGCAGCCTCATGATATCTGCCGCGTTTTTGAACTCCCAGGCAGGTCTCCCTCTCTCCTGCAGTGGGGCGATGCGGCGGCGAAGGAAATCCGCGCCAACTGCACCTACAGTCAACCCGGCAAGCCTGAGGCGCTGGATCCGGGTGATGGCAATCTTCAACCTAGCATCTTTCGGGGCCACATCGCTCCAGTCGTTGCCGCGCACTACTGGGGTTTGGCGCCGGGCAGTAAATGGCTGCGGGTTCTCCTCGACGATCCAACACCAGTCGGCTCTCCACTCCTCCCACTTGCCGCGGAGCTCTCCCTCCAGATAGGCCTCTTTCTTGCCGGCCCTTGAGATCCAGGCGATCCCGCCGGATAGTGCCTCTCCTCTCTCTACTCGGGGAATGAAGAAGTGGCGGAAGAGGGCAACATTGGATGGACTCCGACAAAGTTTTTGCAGAGGTGTGCGAAAACTGCCATGGTCAAGACGGCGTTGGGGGTGAAGTCAAGGAGGCAGAATCCGTAGGTATTCATGATGTCGCAGAAGAACTCAGAGAAGGGCGGGCAGAGCCCGCAGTAGAAGAACAAAGCAAAAAGGGGTATCCATTGGGAGCCATCTTCCAGGCGGAGGCGGGGAGTACATTCGTGCGCGGGTGCGCCCGCGTCTCCGTCGACCAGAAAAGGTAATAGTACTCCCTCAGCTCCTTCGCGGCGAGCTTTGGGGGGGAGACAGCTCGCTCCTTCCACAATGCTACGAACCGCTGCGCCTCACTCGACTTCGCGGCCTTCCCCTTGTCGGCTTTCGGAGCCATGGCGGAGGTGGTGGAGGAGGACGACGGCGTGGGTGGTGCCGGTGGCGATGGGGGGTGGAGCGCTGCTCTCTTTATGCAAGGGGGGCGGCGGAGATTTCTGAGATTGGAGGCAGTAACAGGCGAGTGGGCGAACTGCCCCTGTTTCCTCTGCTTATAAAGAGGGGGGCACGTTCCGCTTCTCGAGTAAAGATACCCCCACGATCTCGCCCACGACGCCGCGTTTGATGTGAGCCGTTCGGGGGGGCGCGGTGGGTACGGAGAAGGATACGGCGAAACCTAGGCCGCGCGTGCCCGTGCACTGTTTTGGGCCTGGCCCAACAGCGCTCGGCACCGTGTCTGGCCCAGGCCCGGGGGCTCCTGTTGGTGTACTAAAGTAGGGGTACCTTAGTATCCCGAACTTGTGCACGGGCAGTCGCAGCATCCCACGGCAAGGCTTGCCGGGTGACCGCCAAGATCCTCCGTGGCTTCCTCTGGAGCCGTTCAAGAACAAAGTACTCAAACCAAGACCCCGGCAAGAGGAGCTTGCCGGGAAGGCCAACCCAGGCCCCGGCAAGAGGAGCTTGCCGGGAAGGCCAACCAAGACATATCAAGGAAACTTGCCGCGACACGCCCCGCATCCCGGCAAGGCCCGGTGAGCGACGAGCTCCCGAGCGCGACAAGACGATGACCGCGGCAAGGAGCTTGCCGCGGGAAACCCCCACTTCGTGCCCGCGCTCCAGTGCACCCGCCAACGTGTCTCTCTGGGACCCTCCCAAGCGCACGTAGCAGGAGGCTGTGCAGCTAGGGGTTCACGATGGCAAGCAGGCGCTGACAAGATAACCATCATGGCAAACGGTGGCGTCCCTAGCGGTCCCTTTCTGTACTGTCTAGGCGACACAGATGGGCAATTAATGCCCTTGTCCCCTGCCGTCAGGGTTAGGTATGATACACTGTACAGGTAGCTGTACCAACCACTACTTTTCCACTTTTGCCCTTTCATCTACGTTGCCACCTGTCGGTGACCCCTTTAGCATATAAAAGGAGGCCCATGCGCAACGTAGAGGGGGTTCGAAACCTGGAGGACACTCACCCAACGCTCCCAAGCAAGAACGCAATACAATCCACAAAGCAGGAGTAGGGTTTTACGCATCCGTGTGGCCCGAACCTGGGTAAACTGCCCGCGTGCTTCGCCTCGATCTGCTCTTTGTGCGACCCCCGCCCCCGCCGAACCACAAAAGGGGCTCGGTCCGCCGTGTCCCATAGGTGCTCGTGGGTCAGTCTCCCCCGGCATGATGATAGCATGCCTCCTACTTATGATGATTATTGTGATGATATTTATGCTATAAAAAGTAGTGATTATATTTATAAAACTTGTCATGATTATTATTACCCCTTCTCTGAACATTACTCTTTTAATATGGAAACAATTTATAGTATTCGAGTTTCCTATGATACTCCCACTATTCCGAATGAGAAGAATTTTGCCTATGTGGAGAGTAGTAAATTCTCTATGCTTGTAGATCATGAAAAGAATGCTTTAGGTGCTGGTTATATTGTTGAATTCATTCATGATGCTACTGAAAATTATTATGAGGGAGGAATATATGCTTGTAGGAATTGCAATAATATCAAGTTTCCTCTCTATGTGCTTAAAATTTTAAAGTTATGCTTGTTTTACCTTCCTATGCAAGTTGATTATTGTTCCCATAAGTTGTTTGCTAACAAAATCCCTATGCATAGGAAGTATGTTAGATTTAAATGTGCTAGTCATATTCTTCACGATGCTCTCTTTATGTTACAATTCTTATCTTTCATGTGAGCATCATTGAAATCATCGTGCCTAGCTAGGGGCTTTAAACGATAGCGCTTGTTGGGAGGCAACCCAATTTTATTTTTGTTCCTTGCTTTTTGTTCCTGTTTAGTAATAAATAATTCATCTAGCCTCTGTTTAGATGTGGTTTTATGCTTTTAATTAGTGTTTGTGCCAAGTAGAACCTTTGGGAAGACATGGGGAAGGTCTTGTTGATCATGCTGTAAAAAACAGAAACTATAGCGCTCATGAGAATTGCTGCCATTTTTATTTGGAGAGTTATATTTAGTTAATTATTTTTGCATATGATTAATAGATAAATTCCTCAGGTCCAGCAATTTATTTGAGAATTTTATGAGTTCCAGAAGTATACGTTTGATCCAGATTACTACAGACTGTTCTGTTTTTGACAGATTCTGTTTTTCATGTGTTATTTACTTATTTTGATGAATCTATGGCTAGTAAAATAGTTTATAAACCATAGAGAAGTTGGAATACAGTAGTTTTACACCAATATAAATAAAGAATGAGTTCATTACAGTACCTTGAAGTGGTGTTTTATTTTCTTATACTAATGGAGCTTACGAGTTTTCTGTTAAGTTTTGTGTTGTGAAGTATTCAAGTTTTGGGTAAGGATTCGATGGACTATGGAATAAGGAGTGGCAAGAGCCTAAGCTTGGGGATGCCCAGGGCACCCCAAGGTAATATTCAAGGATAGCCAAGAGCCTAAGCTTAGGGATGCCCCGGAAGGCATCCCCTCTTTCGTCTTCGTTCATCGGTAACTTTACTTGGAGCTATATTTTTATTCACCACATAATATGTGTTTTGCTTGGAGCGTCAATTTATTTTGTTAGGATTTGCTTTATGTTATGTAGAAAAATGTTTTGCATCTTTTATTCAATAAAAGTGGCATTAATAGTCTTTACTATGCCTATGTTACAAGTATACATGTTGCTGTTTGAAAACAGAAAGTTTACCGCTGTTGCAATAATTCCCTAGAAAAGTCAGAATGTGATAAAATGTTGAAACCTATTGCATATTAAGATATGATAAATTTACTACAGTGGGAATTTTCTTTCATAATTTTTGGAGCTAGGGAAGTATGGATGTTGCAGCATTCTTTACAGACTATCCTGTTTAGGCAGATTGCTGTTATGTTTGCATTGTTTACATATGTTTGCTTCTTTAATGATTCTATTTGAGGACAGGACTATTAAATATGCAGAGGCATTTAGTATGCAATGTTTAATAATAATTTTAGTGATTTGCTACAGTAGAGTATGATAAGGTTTTGGCAATGGTTTATACTAGCTTATCTCACGAGTCCTTGTTGAGTTTTGTGTGGATGGAGCTTTTGAGATTTAGGGAGACCGTGATATGAGAGGAATTAAGGAGACACAAAAGCTCAAGCTTGGGGATGCCCAAGGCACCCCAATATAATATTTCAAGAAGTCTCAAGCATCTAAGCTTGGGGATGCCCCGGTTGGCATCCCACCTTTCTTCTTCAACAATTATCGGTTAGTATCGGTTGATCCTAAGTTTTTGCTTCTTCACATGATGTTTGCTATTCTTAGATGTCATTTTATTTTGCTTTGCTTGCTGTTTGAATAGAGTACCAAGATCTGAAATTATTAAATGTTAGAGAATCTTCACATAGTTGCATAATTATTCGACTACTCATTGATCTTCACTTATATCTTTCGGAGTAGTTTGTCGTTTGCTCTAGTGCTTCACTTATATCTTTTAGAGAATGGTCATAGTTTTATTTTGAAGAAATAGATGAACTCTCATGCTTCACTTAGATTATTTTGAGAGTCTTAAATAGCATGGTAATTTGCTTAAAATCCTAATATGCTAGGTATTCAAGAATAATAAAATTCTCTTATGAGTGTGTTGAATACTATTAGAAGTTTGATACTTGATGATTGTTTTGAGATATGAGGATGGTAATATTAGAGTCATGCTAGTTGAGTGGTTGTGAATTTGAGAAATACTTGTGTTGAAGTTTGTGATTCCCGTAGCATGCACGTATGGTGAACTGTTATGTGATGAAGTCGGAGCATGATTTATTTATTGATTGTCTTCCTTATGAGTGGCGGTCGGGGACGAGCGATGGTCTTTTCCTACCAATCTATCCCCCTAGGAGCATGTGCGTAGTACTTTGTTTCGATAACTAATAGATTTTTGCAATAAGTATGTGAGTTCTTTATGACTAATGTTGAGTCCAAGGATTATACGCACTCTCACCCTTCCACCATTGCTAGCCTCTCTAGTACCGCGCAACTTTCGCCGGTACCATAAACCCACCATATACCTTCTTCAAAACAGCCACCATACCTACCTATTATGGCATTTCCATAGCCATTCCGAGATATATTGCCATGCAACTTTCCACCATCCAGTTTATCATGACACATTCATCATTGTCATATTGCTTAGCATGATCATGTAGTTGACATAGTATTTTTGGCAAAGCCACCGTTCATAGTTCTTTCATACTTGTCACTCTTGATTCATTGCATATCCCGGTACACCGCCGGAGGCATCCATATAGAGTCATACTTTGTTCTAGTATCGAGTTGTAATCATTGAGTTGTAAATAAATAGAAGTGTGATGATCATCATTCAATAGAGCATTGTCCCAAGAAAAAAAATAAAAAAAATAAAAGGGACAATGCTACTATCCTTTTACCACACTTGTGCTTCAAAGTAGCACCATGATCTTCATGATAGAGAGTCTCCTATGTTGTCACTTTCATATACTAGTGGGAATCTTTCATTATAGAACTTGGCTTGTATATTCCAATGATGGGCTTCCTCAAAATGCCCTAGGTCTTCGTGAGCAAGCGAGTTGGATGCACACCCACTAGTTTCTTTTGTTGAGCTTTCATACATTTATAGCTCTAGTGCATCCGTTGCATGGCAATCCCTACTCACTCACATTGATATCTATTGATGGGCATCTCCATAACCCGTTGATATGCCTAGTTGATGTGAGACTATCTTCTCCCTTTTTGTCTTCTCCACAACCACCATTCTATTCCACCTATAGTGTTATGTCCATGGCTCACGCTCATGTATTGCGTGCAGATTGAAAAAGTTTGAGAACATTAAAAGTATAAAATAATTGCTTGGCTTGTCATCGGGGTTGTGCATGATTTAAATATGTTGTGTGGTGAAGATGGAGCATAGCCAGACTATATGATTTTGTAGGGATAGCTTTCTTTGGCCATGTTATTTTAAGAAGACATAATTGCTTTATTAGTATGCTTGAAGTATTATTATTTTTATGTCAATATTAAACTTTTGTCTTGAATCTTATGGATCTGAATATTCTTGCCACAATTAAGAAGAATTACATTGACATTATGCCAAGTAGCACTCCGCATCAAAAATTCTGTTTTTATCATTTACCTACTCGAGGACGAGAAGGAATTAAGCTTGGGGATGCTTGATACGTCTCCAATGTATCTATAATTTTTGATTGCTCCATGCTATATTACCTACTGTTTTGGGCAATATTGGGCTTTATTATCCACTTTTATATTATTTTTGGGACTAACCTATTAACCGGAGGCCCAGCCCAGATTTTTTGTTTTATGCCTATTTCAGTGTTTTAAAGAAAATGAATATCAGACGGAGTCGAAACAGAACGAAATCAACTAGAGAAGTTATTTTTGGAACGAAAGCCACCCGATGGACTTGGACCCCACGTCAAGGAAGGAAGGAGGAGCTCGTGAGGGTAGGGGGCGTGCTCCCCTGTCTCGTGGGGCCCTCGTGGCTCCCCTGACGTGCTTCTTCTGCCTATATAACTCCATATACCCTAAAACTTCCAGAACGCATAATAGATCGGGAGTTCCGCCGCCAGAAGCCTCCGTAGCCACTGAAAACCAATCTAGACCCATTCCGGCACCCTGCCGGAGGGGGCAATCCTTCCCCAGTGGCCATCTTCATCATCCCGGTGCTCTCCATGACGAGGAGGGAGTAGTTCTCCCTCGGGGCTGAGGGTATGTACCAGTAGCTATGTGTTGATCTCTCTCTCGTGTTCTTGATTTGGCACGATCTTGATGTATCGTGAGCTTTGCTATTATAGTTGGATCTTATGTTTCTCCTCCCCCACTTCTCTCTTGTAATGAATCGAGTTTCCCCTTTGAAGTAATCTTATCGGATTGAGTCTTTAAAGACTTGAGAACACTTGATGTATGTCTTGCCGTGGATATCTGTGGTGACAATGGGATACCACGTGCCACTTGATGTATGTTTTGGTGACCAACTTGCGGGTTTCGTGACATTGGGAACCTATGCATAGGGATTGGCACACGTTTTTGTCGTGATTCTCCGATAGAAACTTTGGGGCACTCTTTGAGGTCCTTTGTGTTGGTTGAATAGATGAATTTGAGATTGTGTGATGCATATCGTATAATCATACCCACGGATACTTGAGGTGACATTGGAGTATCTAGGTGACATTAGGGTTTTGGTTGATTTGTTTCTTAAGGTGTTATTCTAGTACGAACTCTAGGGTTGTTTGTGACACTTATAGGAATAGCCCAACGGATTGATTGGAAAGAATAACTTTGAGGTGGTTTCGTACCCTACCATAATCTCTTCGTTTGTTCTCTGCTATTAGTGACTTTGGAGTGACTCTTTGTTGCATGTTGAGGGATAGTTGTGTGATCCAATTATGTTATCATTGTTGAGGGAACTTACACTAGCGAAAGTATGAACCCTAGGCCATGTTTCCTAGCATTGCAATACCGTTTACGCTCACTTTTATCACTTGGTACCTTGCTGGTTTTATAATTTCAGATTACAAATACCTTCATCTACTATCCATATACCACTTGTTTCACCATCTCTTCGCCGAACTAGTGCACCTATACAATTTATCATTGTATTGGGTGTGTTGGGGACACAAGAGACTTTTTGTTATTTGGTTGCAGGGTTGCTTGAGAGAGACCATCTTCATCCTACGCCTCCTACGAATTGATAAACCTTAGGTCATCCACTTGAGGGAAATTTGCTACTGTCCTACAAACCTCTGCACTTGGAGGCCCAACAACGTCTACAAGAAGAAGGTTGTGTAGTAGACATCAACGGGAACGTAGGGCATAAATACCAGAGCCAGGCAACCCAGCTTGGCCAAAAGTTAAGTCATATTGATGTATATAACGGCGAAAAAGGTACATGCGGAAGAATAATACATGTGTGGGGCGTAAAGCCCAGAAAAATAGTTATATTAAGCTTCTGTATAAGAAGCCCCCAGGTATAATGAGCGCGGTTAGCGCGTCAAGATTGTGTAACCAAGACACAGGTTTAGCCTTTTGAGGCCTTGAGGAGAATAAAAAGAGAGAAAAAGAGAGAAGACAGATAATTGATATGCAAAAAAATTGACGGAGGTAGGGAGACGAACATAGAGTCCGGCACTAGGCGTAGAATCTTCGGAGTCTGGCTGTGTTCCATGGATTTGGCTCGAGTTGATTGTCCGATGCATCCCGCAGACGGTACGCTCCGCCGATCAGAACCTGGTCAATAATGAAGGGACCTTCCCATTTGGGCTTGAGCTTGTTCTTTTTCTTCTCCGGCAGGCGTAGAACTAGTTCGCCAATGTTATAGGTTTTGGCCCGTACTTCTCTGCTTTGATACCTTCGAGCTTGTTGCTGATAGAATGCAGAACGGGCTTTTGCCATGTCGCGCTCCTCCTCCAGGGCGTCCAAACTGTCCTTCCAATCGAGCTCGACCTCTTTTTCTTCGTACATGCGCACTCGAGGTGAGTCATGAATTATGTCGCAAGGCAGAACCGCCTCTGCGCCGTACACCATAAAAATAGTGTGCATCCGGTAGTGCGGTTTGGCGTGGTCCGCAGCCCCCATAGTACGAAGTCGAGCTCCTATACCTAGTGCGTGTTTGATTCCTTTAAGGATCGCACTAATCTGGTTTTGATGCCGCTCATGATAAGACCATTTGCTCGCTCGACTTGATAGTTAGTTTGCGGGTGATAGACAGAAGCATAATCGAGCTTGATGCCCATGTTGCTGCACCAAAGTTTTACCTCGTCGGCTGTAAAGTTCGTGCCGTTGTCAGTGATGATGCTGTGGGGGATGCCATAACGGTGTACAACCCCAGATATGAAGTCTATCACCGGTCTGGATTCAGCCGTTTTGACAGGTTTGGCCTCTATCCATTTGGTGAATTTATCCACCATGACCAGTAAGTATTTTTTCTTATGGGTTCCCCCTTTAAGGGGTCCAACCATATCAAGCCCCCAGACCGCAAAGGGCCAAGTAATGGGGATTGTTTGGAGAGCGATAGGCGGCATATGGCTTTGGTTTGCAAAGAGCTGGCAACCGACACAATGTTGGACTAGATGCTGTGCATCTGCTTGGGCCCTCGGCCAATAGAAACCTGTACGGAAGGCCTTGCTTACAAGGGCCCAGGCTGCGGCGTGATGGCCGCCGAGTCCAGCATGGATTTCTGCCAAAAGCTTACGCCCTTCCTCTTCAGAGATGCACCTTTGAAGGACTCCGGTAGTGCTTTTCTTATAAAGCTCTCCCTCGTGGACCTTGTAGGTTTTAGATCGCCGCACTATGCAGTGTGCCTCATTTTGGTCCTCGGGTAGTTCCTGCCTAGTTAGGTAGGCTAGGAATGGTTCTGTTCACGGGGCGATGACGACCATTATCACGTGGGCTGAAGGTGTTATTTCGATGGCAGAGCCTCCGATTGTGTCAGAGTGTTTGGTATCTGATGATGTGGTCGGATCCGGACTATTTCTACTGGTGTCCCCTTCCCATACCACGGATGGCTTAAACAGTTTTTCCAAGAAGATGTTAGGTGGGACAGGATCGCGCTTAGCGCCGATACGGGCGAGGATATCCGCCGCTTGATTGTTTTCCCGAGCCACATGGTGGAATTCAAGCCCCTCGAACCGAGCTGACATTTTGAGGACGGCGTTGCGATATGCTGCCATTTCAGATCCTTGGCACCAAAGTCTCCATTTATTTGAGATATTGTGAGGTTCGAGTCCCCACGCACCTCCAGGCGTTGAATGCCCATGGAAACTGCCATCCGGAGACCATGTAATAGGGCCTCGTATTCGGCTGCGTTGTTGGAGTCTGTATATAGTATTTGGAGTACGTATTGGACTGTATCTCCGATGGGGGACGTTAGGACGACTCCAGCCCCCAGAACAGCCAGCATTTTAGAGCCGTCAAAGTGCATGCATGATCCAATTGGAGTATGTGCCATACTCTTTAGGGAGTTCGGCTTCTGTCCATTTGGCGACGAAATCGGCCAGGACTTGTGACTTAATGGCTCGCCGTGGTCTATATGTTATGTCGAACGGGAGGAGCTCGATAGCCCATTTGGCAATCTGGCCCGTGGCATCGCGGTTATTTATTATGTCGTTGAGTGGTACTTCTGAGGCCACCGTGATTGAACACTCTTGAAAGTAGTGTCGTAATTTCCGGGATGCCATAAATACCGCGTATGCTATCTTTTAATAATGTGGGTACCGTGATTTGCATGGAGTGATGACAGTGGACACATAATAGACCGGCTTTTGAAGTGGGAATTTATGTCCTTCTGTCTCTCGTTCGACGACGAGCATTGCGCTTACAACTTGGTGAGTTGCCGCTATATATAACATCATTGGTTCACCGACATTTGGCGCGGCCAAGATTGGGTTGGTGGCCAGGATGGCTTTTATTTCTTCCAATCCGGCCGTGGCTGCGTCCGTCCACTCGAAGTGTTCGGTGCATCGAATAAGGCGATAAAGGGGGAGTGCCTTTTCTCCTAATTGGGGAGATAAAGCGGCTTAAGGCCGCCACGCATCCAGTTAACTTCTGGATTTGCTTGAGGTCAGTTGGGATAGCCAACTGCGACAGAGCTCGGATTTTAGCCGGATTTGCTTCAATTCCTCTACTGGAGATGATAAGGCCCAGGAGCTTTCCGGCGGGTACGCCAAAAACGCATTTTTCCGGATTGAGCTTGATGTCGTATGTTCAGAGATTGTCGAACGTGAGCCTCAAGTCGTCTATTAAGGAGTCGACGTGTCTGGTTTTAACGACCACATCGTCTATGTATGCCTCCACTGTTTTGCCAATCTGCTTTTCCAGACATGTCTGAATCATGCGATGATCTGTTGCGCCGGCGTTTTTGAGCCCGAAGGGCATTGTGTTAAAACAAAAGGGGCCATATGGAGTGATAAATGCCGTTGCGGCTTAACGGACTCCGCCATCTTAATTTGGTGGTAATCGGAGTATGCGTCGAGGAAGCACAATGAGTCATGTCCTACGGTAGCGTCGATAATTTGATCGATGCGAGGGAGGGGGAAGGGATCCTTTGGGCAGGCCTTATTGAGATCCTTGAAGTCGACGCATAGGCGCCAGGATTTGTCCTTCTTTGGTACCATCACCAGGTTTGCTAGCCAGTACGGATGCTTTATTTCTCTAATGAATCCGGCCTCCAGTAACTTGGCTAGCTCCTCTCTCATGGCTTGTTGCTTAGGTTCAGAGAAACGCCGGAGAGTCTGCTTGACCGGCTTGAATCCTTTTAGGATGTTAAGGCTATGCTCGGCCAGCCTGCGTGGGATTCCTGGCATATCTGAAGGATGTCAGGCGAATATGTCCCAATTCTCGTGCAGGAACTCCTGTAGTGCGGCGTCTATAGCGGGGTTTAACTGTGCCCCGATGGATGCTGTTTTTGAAGGGTCTGTTGGATGGACTTGGAATTTGACTATTTCATCCGCTGGTTTGAAAGAGGTGGGCTTGGATCTTTTGTCTAGTATCACGTCGTCCCTGTCCACTTTGAAGCGCAGCGTGGTTAATTCCTCCGCCATAAGGGCTTCAGATAATGCCTCGAGGGCCAGTGCGGCTGTTTTGTTCTTGGCACGGAGTGCTATGTCCGGATCACTAGCTAGAGTGATGATCCCATTGGGCCCGAGCATTTTGAGCTTCATGTATCCGTAATGGGGTATGGCTTGGAAGATTGTAAATGCCTCCCGCCCTAGAAGGGTGTGGTATCCGCTACTGAACGGGGCCACTTGGAATGTAATTTCTTTAGACCTGTAATTCTCCGGAGTGCCGAATACCACATCTAGTGTGATTTTCCCAGCGCAACATGCCTCCCGACTAGGGATGATTCCTCGGAAGGTCGTGCTGCTTTGCTCGATACGCTTTCTGTCTATTTCCATTTTTTGAAGAGTCTCCTCATAAATGAGGTTTAATCCGCTGCGGCCGTCCATGAGCACTTTAGTGAGCCGAAAGCCGTCCACAATTGTACTGAGGACCAAGGCGGTTGGTGCTTGGGCTGTTCGGAATTTAGGTTCATCACTGGCATCGAAGGTGATAGCCATATCGCTCCATAGATTTATTGCTGCCACGTGGCAGACTTCGGCAAGGCTGCGGAGCGCTCGCTTACGCCTATTATTTGAGGCGAAGGTCTCGAAGACTGTCAATACTGTATTGTTATCTGATACATCTCTAATGTATCTATAATTTTTGATTGCTCCATTCTATATTATCTACTGTTTTGGACTATATTGGGCTTTATTTTCCACTTTTATATTATTTTTGGAACTAACCTATTAACCGGAGGCCCAACCCAGAATTGTTGTTTTTTTGCCTATTTCAGTGTTTCAGAGAAACAGAATATCAAACGGAGTCCAAACAAAATAAACCCTTCGGGAACGTGATTTTCTCACCGAACGTGATCCAGGAGACTTGGACCCTACTCCAAGGAGTCAAAGAGGAGGTCACGAGGGTGGGGGCGCCCCCCCCCTAGGGCGCACCCCCTGCCTCGTGGGCCCCTCGGTGCTCCACCGACGTACTCCTTCCTCCTATATATACATACGTACCCCCAAATGATCAGAACAGGAGCCAAAAACCTAATTCCACCGCCGCAACTTTCTGTATCCACGAGATCCCATCTTGGGGCATGTTCCGGAGCTCCGCCGAAAGAGGGTCGTCATCACGGAGGGCTTCTACATCATCATAGCCCCTCCGATGAAGTGTGAGTAGTTTACCTCAGACCTTCGGGTCCATAGTTAGTAGCTAGATGGCTTCTTCTCTCTTTTTGGATCTCAATACAAAGTTCTCCCCCTCTCTTGTGGAGATCTATTCATTGTAATCTTCTTTTTGCGGTGTGTTTGTTGAGACTGATGAATTGTGGGTTTATGATCAAGTCTATCTATGAATAATATTTGAATCTTCTCTGAATTCTTTTATGTATGATTGGTTATCTTTGCAAGTCTCTTCGAAATATCCATTTGGTTTGGCCAACTAGATCGGTAGTTCTTGCCATGGGAGAAGTGCTTAGCTTTGGGTTCGATCTTGCGGTGTCCTTTCCCAGTGACAGAAGGGGCAACAAGGCATGTATTGCATCGTTGCCATCGAGGATAACAAGATGGGGTTTATTTCATATTGCATGAATTTATCTCTCTACATCATGTCATCTTGCTTAAGGCGTTACTCTGTTTTTAACTTAATACTCTAGATGCATGTTGGATAGCACTTTTTACTTTGCATCTTTATACCAAAAATACCAAAAATATTATATCTATCAGATCTCACTCTCGTAAGTGACCGTGAAGGGATTGACAACCCCCAATCGCGTTGGTTGCGAGTAGCTATCGTTGTGTGCAGGTACGAGGGACTTGAGTGTGGCCTCCTACTGGATTGATACCTTGGTTCTCAAAAACTGAGGGAAATACTTATGCTACTCTGCTGCATCATCCCTTCCTCTTCGGGGGAAAACCAACGCAAGCTCAAGACGTAGCATTATCCACGGGATGGTGCTCTGAGGTGTTTTGGATGAGGAGATCCTCACCGCTCTTGGCTACCTGCCGGAGTACCCAACATGCTCTAAGGCTGTGTGTTGGTATGGTATCCGCTGTACTATGAATTTTGCAAGGCCCGTTAAGCCATCCCTCCAATACAGTTCCACGCCCTGTAGTGGGCTTTTGCTTCTTTGTAATTGAGTCGGGCGATTTATGAGAGTGCGCCCTTTTAGTTCAGACTGGGGGTTTTGTCAGAGCCGGATTATCCCAAAATTTTGTTTGGGTTTTCCAAGCGCTTTCCATCGCACAGTACTTCCGTACTATGGCCGCCAAGTCAGCGAAGTGTGCTATGTCACGGCGACTTATGACGTTGAGGATTCCCTTGTCCGTGCAATTGTTGCAAAAGAACAAAATTGCGTCTTCCTCGCGACAGTCCTTGACCTTGTTCATTACAAGGAGGAATTTGGCCCAATAGTGATGTACTGTCTCTTGGGGCTCTTGCCTAGTGTGGGAAAGATCGTTTGTATCTGGGTGGGTGGGTGGATTTAAGTCCAGACCTTGACCCAATCGGAGACCCTGGGGCGGGGGAGTTTCCGATCTTGGAAGTTCAGGCTCCGGGATGTTGCCCCGCAGGTTCGACATGCAGCCTGATTCTAGGTTCAGGGTTAGGGCGGTGTCCTCCCGTGGGCGGGTATCCGGCTCGGAGAGCTCGGGAATCCGGACATAGTTCGTCCTCAGGATAGAGGGAGAATCGCCGCATTGCTCCTCCACCACCGCTATCTAATGGGTGACCGGCGGAGAGTTAATCTCCCTTTGGTCGGGTTTAAGCCCAATCCGATCGTAGTCCGTAGCGACTCCCAGAGCAGCAATGCGGTCCAAGAGCTCGTTCAAAGAGGAGAGCTCCATTGGATCCATCTGCTCGGTGAATTTCGAGCCGATGTGGAGGCTATTTTCGATGACCCGAGAAGTCATCGTCGGTGCAGCGGCCGAGCGGGCGTTCATGACGAAGCCGCCTAGTCGGAGAGTTTGGCCTACATCCAGGGCTCCCCCAGAGGTGATGTTGTCCTTAACAATGAGACGAGCCATCCCTCCTTATGATGACGGCACGTTGGAACTCTTAATGAAAGCACCAATGTCGGTGTCAAAACCGGCGGATCTCGGGTAGGGGGTCCCGAACTGTGCGTCTAAGGTGAATGGTAACAGGAGGCAGGGGACACGATGTTTACCCAGGTTCGGGCCCTCTTGATGGAGGTAATACCCTACATCCTGCTTGATTGTTCTTAATGATATGAGTATTACAATAGTTGATCTACCACGAGATTGTAGAGGTTAAACCCTAGAAGCTAGCCTATGGTATGATTGGTGTTGTCCTACGGACTAAACCCCCCGGTTTATATAGACACCGGAGGGGGCTAGGGTTACACAAAGTCGGTTACAAGGGAGGAGATCTACATATCCGTATTGCCAACCTTGCCTTCCACACCAAGGAGAGTCCCATCCGGACACGTGACGAAGTCTTCAATCTTGCATCTTCATAGCCCAACAGTCCAACCAAAGGATATAGTCCGGCTGTTCGGAGACCCCTAATCTAGGACTCCCTCACTTCCCCTCCTTTAACTCGGGGCTGATCTGACACCAGCGTTTCCTACATTGCTTTGCATCGCGGTGCAGTCTGGTTACTTTGGGAGCTTGGACCCAAGCAACATTCCGTCCCGGGAACGCCTCCACGAAGGTGCGCAGAGCAGAGTCCTCCTCGGTGCTCCACGTGCTCCTCTTTCAACCCATGGTGTCACTGCAGCATTGACCAGTGCACCATCAAAACAATAGTTAGAAAGAACACATAAGAAGAAGATAATGAGAATAAAATAAGAAACGGTTTGGTCCCGTGCAATATCTGAATTTGTTTATGAAATTGTGAATCTGAATTTCCCCTATCGAGTCAGATGTTAGATACTACAATTTAACATCTTCCCTTCCCCCCTTTTTTTTGCGAGAAGCATTGTGTATACCCTTGTAGTTTCTAGGCTTGGGTTTATAAATACATGTTGGGTTTTGTCAAGTTTGATTTAGAGTAGTAGGTGTGGCTAGCAACATGAGAATTGATGAAATTGAGCTACTTTGATTTAGAAAAAAGAGAAGATATAAAACCTGATATAATAATTTTGTTTTTTTGTTCAGAAAAAGGGGAAAAAGAAAAGGTAAATCTGGGCCATTGGATGAGCGATGGATGGCTGAGAGAGACCATCGGTCTAGTACAGTAGTACTCCTGACTCATGGGTCCAAGTCCAACCAAGCCAAGCCAAGGAAGACAAGAGATCAGATCTCATCTCCTCAGTCTCCTCTGCTCTCCTCTCTTGAGGTCGCCGGCGATGGCGCCGTCCGTCCGCGCCACCGTCCTGCTCCTCCTCGTCCTCCTCCTCGCCGCCTCCGCCTCTTCTGAGGCGGCACAAGCGGCGGAGGACGGCATCCGGGTTCTCTCCGCCGAGAAAAGGGTACGTACAAATCTGAATCTGAATCGGAATCCTAATCCCCATCCCCATCCCCATCCCCATCCCCCGTAGCAGTAGCAGTAGTAGCAGTCAGCCAGATTACTACTGTACGTTGCTTGCTTGGCTGCCTGGCCAACAAGAAAGTTTAGTTAGTAACTCGAATCGAATCTGCCCTGCTTGCTGCTGCTAATTTTTACTAGGATAGGATAGGATAGGTTAGGATTGGACTAGTAGTTCATATACATGTGTCTCTGCAGGCAGATTGATAGATAGATCCATCCATCTTGGATAAATTTGAGCTGATTTATGATGATGATGCCTTCCTTCCATCCTTCCTTTATTGGATTGGATTGGATCGGGTTGGATTGGGGCTAGGCTAGAAACAAAGGGATTCCATTCATTTTTTTTCTTTCTTTCTTTCTTTCTTTCTTTCTTTCTTTCCTTCATGATAATTTGGTCGCAACAGCAACACTAACCACGACTGCTCATGCCTTGCCTGCAGATCGACCTCACCGGCCCCATCGTCAAGGTCTTCCTCACCCTCAAGGTTGGTTTCCACTTGACCCCCTTCCCACTCACCTGCCTCCCTCATTACATCCATCCATCCCGCTCTCACCAACTGCTACCTTCCTTACTACTCTCTCTCTCTCACACACACTTTAACCTCCTACTGCCAGGTCCAGAACGCCGCCACCGGCGCCGATGCCTCACACGTCCTCATCGCCTTCACACCTGCCGAGGCCGACCACCTTGCCATCGTCAAGGCCACAAGGGCCGAGGGCAAGCGCAAGAAGAAGACCTACGTGCCCCTCCCAGTACAACCCACCGACCCCGCCGCCGCTG
The DNA here is from genome assembly GCA_034509565.1 of Triticum monococcum. NCBI lineage: Eukaryota > Viridiplantae > Streptophyta > Magnoliopsida > Poales > Poaceae > Triticum > Triticum monococcum. Next base: position 829,394,714 of record CM067842.1, read on the forward strand.
CCCCCAACGGCGCCCGCCTCTACTCCATCTCCCTTCCCAGCCCACTAAAACCCGCCGAGACAACCACGGTGGAGGTCTTCTACGTGCTCACACACTCCCTTGAGCCTTTCCCTGCCGAGATCACCCAGTCCGAGTCCCAGCTCGTCTACTACCGCGACAGCGCCGTCCTCCTCTCGCCGTACCATGTCCAGGAGCAGGGCACCTATGTCAAGACGCCCAGCACCAGGGTCGAGTCCTTCACCAGGGTCGACCCCACCAGCCGCTCGGGTCCTGATGTGAAATACGGCGCGTACAGCAACCAGCTCCCATACGCCTACTCGCCCATCATTCTGCATTATGAGAACAACCATGCGTTTGCTGTCGTCGAGGAGCTCGTGCGCAAGGTGGAGATCTCTCACTGGGGGAACGTCCAGGTCACCGAGCACTACAAGTTGAAGCATGGCGGTGCCAAGCACAAAGGAGTCTTTTCAAGGTTTGCTGCAACCCCTGTCTTATGCCTTTTATCCCTTCACAATATCATCTGCTTATTTAAAAAATTGTTTTGACATTCAGGAAATGGGAACTGTATTAGTATTTTCATTACATGCATGCCGCTGTCTATCGTGCCAATAACATTGATTATACACGATTGTCGAAATGACTCCAGCAAACTCTAGAGTATTTACCTGAACACTTGATTAAAAGTGGCAACTGGAATACTTCAGACTCTATGATTGCCATCCTCAGTTACAAATTATCTCTGTTATTTGTCAACTTCTTGCAACAGTATAGGTCTGGTAGCTGTGAGATGAATAATGTATAACCTACTATCTTCCTGTACTGCTCTACTTTTAGCTAGGTGATGTATGCCATGTTGAAATCAAACAGCACTAGGCAAATACAGTATACGTGAACTACCACTCTAACAGTATGCCTTATGGATTTCAAATCTGGATGATTTCTTCCAAGCTGTATTAACAAATCGATCATTCTGTGTCTTTGTGTTGGTCAATAAGTCCAAATCTTTCTAGTAACTCGTTTTGACGTTTGTTGCCAGGCTCGAGTACCCGTCTAGGCAGTCTATTAGTGGAATACATTGATTTTTGAATCTACGATTGCCATGATCAATTACAGATTATCTCTCTGATTATTCGTCAACTTCTTTCAATAGTATAGGTCCGGTAGCAGAGAAATAAAGTGTATGCATTCCACTGTCTCCCATTATACAGCTTTACTTTTGGCTATGTGGTTTATGCCAGACAAATACATGAACTGACAGCATGCATTTATACACTAGGAATCAGTATCTTAACAAATCAATCATTCTGTATCTTGTGTTGGTTAATCAAGTCCAATGCTTTTGTGACAACTCATTTATACCTCTTGTTGCTAGGCTTGAGTACCAGGCTAGGCAATCTATCAGTGGAGCGTCATCATTTAAGAATCTTCTTGCAAGGTTGCCTCCACGAGTTCATTCAGTCTACTATCGTGATGAGATTGGTAACATCTCCTCATCCCATCTGCGCAGTGATTCATACAAGGTATTGGATGTTTCTCCACAGATGCGAGCTTTAATAATTCCATTCCATATGCTAGTGTTAGTTGCAAATAAGATACCTGCTGGTTTCATTGTTGATTTTGAACTAACATTGGCACATGGTTTTATTACTTCAGTCAGAACTAGAAATTGAACCAAGATATCCGCTGTTTGGTGGGTGGCACTGCACCTTCACCATCGGCTATGGTATGCCACTCCAAGATTTCCTGTTTGAATCGGCTGATGGTCGACGCTTAGCAAACCTTACATTTGGATGCCCTCTTCTGAATACTGTGGTTGATAATCTTACCATCAAGGTACGGCAGCACAAAGCTCAATTCTGATGAAACATATTTCTCATTACTGGTAAAGTAGAATGCTATTCTAGTAGTATCCTGTAGCAGCAGCGCCTGTACTGTTGCAGCTCTGCTCTTAGAATGTGTACATAAGCAAGAGGCAAGCCTGTACAGTCGTAGTAATTCTCATATTCTGTATGATCATTTTTCAGAGCTGACTATTCATGTTCCTTACAATCTCGGCTCTTTTAGAACTTGTCATTACCTGCAAATACTAAAAAAAACAAAAACAAAATATATTCTTTGAGAATCAACTGGATAGAAGATTGTAGGGATGATACGGATGTAGTTGTAGCTCCTTTTTATTTACACATCTGGCAGCCTCATTTATTAGTCCGTGTTATGTCACAGGTTGTGCTTCCCGAGGGATCGAAAAGCCCGCAAGCTGTTGTTCCTTTTGAGACTGAGCAACATCTTGAGGTAATCATCCCATGCTTCCATCAACTACCTCAAAAAGAAAGAAATTTGCTCATACTGTGTAAATAAGCTAGCTCAAAGTAAATTTGTTTCTGGTTTGATGATATCGTTTCCCTTTCTCGAGTCTTAGTTGTGATGATAACATATGGCACTGATGCAGACTAGCTATTCATACCTCGATGTTGTTGGGAGGACGACAGTGGTGATAAAGAAGAAAAACGTAGTAGGAGAGCACAATGTTCCATTCCAGGTATTTTGGAGCCGTGTTTCTTGTTTTAGGTTTTGTCGCTCCAGTATCTTACCATTGTGTGAACTGCATGCAGGTGTACTATGAGTTCAGCCCCATCTTCATGCTGGCGGAGCCGCTGATGCTGGTAACCGCAGTGCTGCTCTTCTTCGCCGCGTGCATTGTCTATCTTCACACGGATCTTTCCATCGCGAAATCACAGGCCTCCTCCTGAAGGAGTAACTGCAAACTAGTCATTGTCATTCATATGAAGGAATTGATGGTGGTGGTGAAACATTTAGCTTTGGGGAGTTTTGTAGAAGAAGCAAGCATGATGATGATTGATTGCTGTAGGAACTTTGGGGACAAGAGAAGAGCATGTTATAAAAAAAAATACTGGATTAGTAGTATACTGCACTTTGATTTTGTTTTCCTGTGCAAGAAAAATCTCAATTGGATTGGATGTTGACCGACAACTTGGTTAGTCTGATCAAGATACGTTTCCGTTGATTCAACTTTCCACTTAGTTGAGATTTTTTTCCACTCTTTAGTAACTAGTTGTGGCATATATAGCAAAAACAAGATATAAACTTTCTGCTTCAAACATATTTCAGGATGCAGGCCCAAAAGAAATTAAAACAATTTCAGAATTCTTTGGTCGCAACCAATTTATTTTAAAAAAAAATAAAATTCATAAATTTAGGTTTTAAAAAATTCTGAAATAAATTACACATGTATGCAAGGATGTAAAGTGTATGTGTGAAAAATTTCAGGATGAAATACCTTGAATTGCGAGCTGCACAAAAAAAAACAAAATCATGGACTTTAAGATGAATAGTACATATGCTAAAAAGCCCTAGATTTGTCTTTTTTGTGTAGCTCACATTTTATTGTATTTTGACCTAAAAATGTGCACACATGTATATTATGTATCTAACTATATGTGTATTTTATTTTCAGAATTTTTTGAAACTGGAAAGTTTGAAATTTGAAGTTTTTAAATAAAGACCTTCATGAAGCTCGGTCTCCGTTTGGCATTTTCGTCGACGCACACAATACAAAATGTCACACCACCCAACAAAGCGGACCACAAAAGGGGAGCAAAACGCGAATCAACCTGTGGTTGAGTTGGTTAGGTGGACAGTGGTATCCCCAACCCACCAGGGTTTAAATCCTGGTGCTCGCATTATTCCTGGATTTATTTCAGGATTTCCGGCGATGCGCTTTCAGTGGGAGGAGACGTTCCCGTCGACGACGAGGCGCCTACGGTGACTTCGTAAATCTCAAGATGATATGCCGGCTCAGTCTCTCGGAGGTGCTCATAGGGGTAGGGTGTGCGTGTGTGCGTTCATAGGGGTGAGTGTATGCGCGTGTATATGAGCGCTTGTGTCTGTACTGATGCTCAAAAAAAAAAGAGCAAAACGCAAATCCTTCCATAGTGTGTTGGCTTGCATGTGCTGAGTAAACGACATAATGGCATGCCTTGAGTAAATGACATAATGCAGCCCATCTACACACCTCCCAACTTAGATATTTGGCCACTATACCTGGCCACCGTTACTAACGCGTATTTGGGAAGGTTGACTATTTTTTAACATATATCTGTCCCCGCCTTAGTAAGTAGCTCATTTACATTTATTTTTTGTAATGAATAAGCTGCAGGAATTGGGTCGGATCCATCCATAATAAAAGGACTGTGAATCATTGACTGACTGCGAAGAAGGGGACGACTTTGTGTTTTTCTTGGTCTCCTTGTTATCGAGGTAGGTAAACCATTTTATTTGGCTTGGTATAGGCCATATGAGTCGATTGCATTGCAACGCTGCACGAATAGCGGCGCCTAGTCGTAGGGGAGTATACCTTTTGGAGTAGGGTGTGCTAACCTCCATCTATCTATGGGAGAATATATGTCTCTCTCATTTGTGAGAAATCAGGACTTGCAAGTGTTTTTTTTGTCAAGATAGAGAAATTGTAAGTGTTTTTTGTTTGAGAGAGAGAAATTGCAAGTGTTGGGAGGGTTGGTAGGTAGTCAAGGTGCCAGAGCATCTCCAGCCGTTGTGCCTTCCCAGAAGCGATTATTGCGCCGGATGAATGTTTGCCAGCATTAATTTTGGTCTTGGGCGGAAAAGCTTCCCAGTAATTGGAGCCCCCGGGCGTGCCCCGTCGCTCACCCGCCTCACTGGCTCGTCGTGCCGGCCGCCGCGTTCGCTAGCTCGCTCGCCCGCCGCTGCAGCGCTCGTCGTGCAGATCGCCGCGCCCGCTCGCTTGTGCTTGCGCCCGCGCCCGCGCATCCTGGACGGTGGCATGGCGCATGGTGGACGCGCTCCAGCGCGACGCACGCGCCCTGCGCCAGGTCCGGAAGCCATGGCCGCCGGGGTACTTGGCGTGCCCCCGCATGGCCCTGCGTCCCCGAGTCGGACAGCTTCGCGAGCCCAGGCCGCACCGCCCCGTCCGCCACGGCTCCCCGCTGGACGCCGACAGTCGTGCCGTGCCCGTGTGAGGCTCAGGGTTGCGCCCGCAGGTGCGTGGCTCCGGGCCGGGGCCGCTCGGGGCCGCCCATGGCCGCCATGCTCGGGGCCGGGGCAGCCCGTGGCCGGCGCGCCCGGTGCCGGGGCCGCCCGTGGTGGAGAGAGCTGCTCCGGTGACGGGCTCGGTAGCGAGGCTTGCGGGGGCTGGCTACTGGCGATCGGGCCGGCGGCGTGAAGCTGCTCCGAGGAGGCGCGACGCGGGGCCAGCGGCGTGAAGCTACTCCGAGGAGGCGCGACGCGGGGCCAGCGACGGGCGCCGGGGCCGGCCGCTTGTAGCTTCTCCGCGTTGTCTTTTTTTGCATGCCTCGCGTGGTGGGCCTAGCCAGGAAAAAGAGAGAGAGATTAGAGGCTGACAGTGGGCCTTTTGCAGTTAAAATATAGCGCTGGCGCCCCAGCTGCATCCCGGTTTGCTGGGTTTCCCTCACGAGCGCCGGCCGTGATTTTCGTCTGATCCGACGAAAAACATGACTTTAGAATTGCGGCTGAGAGGATTTTTACTCGCCGATGATAAAAAAAAGGTTTCTGAGGCCGTCTTGGGGGCATGGGTGGAGATGCTCTGAGGAGGTAGGAGTCGTCCCCTCTCCACGGGCACCACCTCCTTCCGCACCTAAAAAACCTTTTTTTCTTTCTCTCCGTGGTGAGGCAGGCAGGAAGCCAAGAAAGGGAGGGAGGGAAGGGGAGAGCCCAAAAACCCCAGTCAGTCAGTCCGTCCGTCCCAAATCCCCAATCCCCAATCTCTCTCTCGCTCTCCCAAACCAAACCCTAGCCTAGCCTAGCCTAGGTTGCAACAATGGCGCCGTGAATCGAATCCAATCCAATCGAGTCGTGCCGGACGGACGGAGGGAGGAAGAAGAAGCGAAGAAGAGAGAGATGGTGGGGCACAACGAGGAGAAGGCGCGGCAGGCGCTGGCCGCCATGAAGAAGCTGGGGTTCGGCCGGAAGCAGGCCACCCCCGTGCTCAAGCGCCTCTTCAGGCTCTTCGACAGGCAGTGGGAGCCCATCGAGGAGGACTCGTACCGCGCTCTCGCCGAAGCCATCCTCGACGACCAACTCCTTCAACTTCATCCCCAATCCCAATCCCAACCGCAGGTCCATCCATCTCCTTCTTCCTTTCCCCTTTCCTTTCCTTCCGTCGGTTCGGAACTCATGATAAGAAAGATTGTTTTTTTTTTCTTTTCTTTTCCAGCCCAACGGCGGCGGCAATGAGGCGCCGGGGCAGGAGGAGGAGGAGCTGGATACCGAGGAGCCGGAAATCTCCACCCCCGACCGCCCTTCCACAAACCCTCCTTTCAGAGCCACACCACAGCAAAGCTCCACCTCTTTCAGAGCCCCTGCTCCTCCATCCGGATCCACCTCTTTCAGAGCCACAGCCACAGCCACAGCCACAGCAGGAGGCATAGTGGAAAGGGGGGTTCTCAACAATGCCGCACACACCACACCCTCACTGCTCACCAAGCACAAGCACAAGCTCATGATGGATGCAGAGTTTCAGCAGCCTGCCTTCTTGTTTCTCAAACACCCCAAGCCCGAACCCCCTGAACCTCAACCTCAACCCGTCGACATGGACGCGTCCGGCTGTCGGGACGTGCAGCCTGGCTTGATTCTCCGCTCCCGCAACCGCAACCGCAACCTTGCTTCCTCCTCGTCCGAGTTCAATGCTTTGCCTCCGCCTGACCGAAATCCTCACCACACTTCAGGTTCCAACTCTTCCAGCTCATCCATCGTTTTGCCCCTGTATAAATTACTAAATTATAGGCCCTGCCGACCAACATGAGGTTGAGCAGATTGATTGACATCTTTTATTGGTAGTAATAGTATTGTAGGTAGAGCATGCATGCATCACACTACACTTTGAGCATTTGGTCCCTATTATTTATTTATTTATTTATTTATGGCATATATCTGTCTATGCTTATGCTGCATTAGGAGATCTTTTTTTAATGGATGTTAACCAATTCAGCAGCCTTCATCTAGTGCCTGCTTATGTTATTGTAACAAAACAAACAAAAGGGCCTTCTATGATTTTAATGTTTCTCTTCTCCCTGCTCATGTTGTTGCAGCCTTCTATCATGCTTACAAGATTTTATCTTTGTTTTGTTCAGTTGCTCACTTGCCCTGTAGCATCCCTATCTTTGAACATCTATCTGTTAAGTATGGAGTTAGGACTTGCTAATAAAATTCCTATATACATACATGCATGAAACTGAGATTGATTGGTTCAGTTTTGTGTATTCTTCACCCACCTGGCCTTTTATCTTGCTTGGTTGGTGGAAGAACCTCTTGTTACAGAACTTGTCTTTAATCAGTCACATCTTGCTGTCATTGTTTTCTTTTCTTGAGCAATGATGGTCTTACTGATTCTTCATCTCTTTTGGACTTGACACAGGTAGTGATAAAAACAGGGCAATTCAACATCACAGCAGAAATACAGAGATGCCTGCTGTATCTGTGGAGCCAACAAGCAGCAGCACACTCATCAATGGAACAGGGTCTCAAGTGCAGGAGATTGATGTGGCGTCATCCCCTGGGGGCGAGGTTAAGCTGTCTCTCAAGTGCAGCGCAGACCCATCAAAGCTCAACATGCCTCATCTGGAAGCAGTATACAAGATGGTTGAGGACAAATACCTCTCCTCCGACAAGCTTCTTCCTCCCGATTTCTCCATTCCCGGCCTCATGGCCGAGATATGCCAGAGCGTTGTGCAGCTGGGCACTCAACATACCATGACGGAGCATATTACACAATCACATACTGTTGGTAACGGCAGCACGTCTAAATGCGTGGAGGGTGGTTCAGCGAGTTCAACTCCTGCCCCGCAACCGCATTTGGCACTTTTAAGGACTACCCATGATGTACATGACATATCCAAGGGACAAGAAAATGTCAAGATACCGATAGCAAATGAATCTGGCAGAGGAAAATGCCCAGCATCGTTTTCTTACATACCAGGCAACGAGGTATTCCAAAATGGTATTGTGAACATCTCCCTTGCACAGATTGGTGCTCAAGACTCTTGTGCTGATTGCTTTGGCGACTGCTTGTCGGTGCCTGTACCATGCGCTTGCGCAAGAGTCACCGGGGGTGAATATGCATACACACCGGACGGTTTGGTAAAGCCAGAATTCATTGACAAGTGCGTCTCCATGAACCGGATTCCTGAAGTACATCACAAGGTCTTTTGCAAGACGTGCCCGCTCGAGAGGTCCAGAGATAAAGCCTCACCAGAGCCTTGCAGGGGCCACCTTGTTCGGAGATTCATCAAGGAGTGCTGGAGCAAATGCGGGTGCAGCATGCGGTGCGGCAACCGTGTGGTCCAACGCGGCATAAGATGCAACCTCCAGGTAACAATATTTGGTGAACACAGAACTTTAATGGCCCATCTCCTCCTTTATTTGCCGTGTGCAGCATGCTGATCATTACACTGATGCCGGATGGCTTTGTTTTTTATCATGTAGGTGTTCTCCACGGGAAATGGGAGGGGTTGGGGGCTGCGCACGCAGAATGCATTGCCAAAAGGAGCTTTCGTGTGCGAATATGCGGGGGAAATACTAACATGCGCAGAAGTACATGGGCGGGCGGTCGAGAACATGAAGAATAATAGATATACGCATACGGTAGTCTTGGATGCTGGCTGGTCTTCGGGAGGGTCGCTCAAGGACGAAGATGCATTGTGCCTAGATGGAACCTTTTATGGGAATGTTGGCAGATTCATCAACCACAGGTGTGCTCTTCTCTTCTCTTCTCTTCTCTTCTCTTGAAGCTCTTTTCTTGAATGACACAGCCAAATAAAATAAAATGAAGAGGCTTAACTAACTACATCTTGTCTTCCCTAATATATATATGTATATCCCAAATGATGATGTAGATGCCGTGATGCAAATCTGGCCATGGTTCCTGTTCAAGTGGAGACTCCTGATCGCCACTATTACCATGTGAGCTACTAACTAATAATAACTAGTCTTAACAAGCAAGTAGACTCTCAAAGTAGCATAAGCATAAGATAGACACAGGAAGCTGATGATGCTATTTGTTTTTGATGACGATGATGGTGATGATTACGGAAAACAGGTTGCATTCTTCACGAGCAGGAAGGTGGAGGCCCTTGAGGAACTGACATGGGTATGTTTGTTCTTGTTAATACTTACTACTAATGAAGGAAAGGAAAGCAAAGCATGTACTATGGGATGTTTGTTGCTCATTGGTTTGGTTGCAGGACTATGGGATTGATTTTGACGAGGAGTTGGGGCCGGTGAAGGTGTTTGAGTGCCTGTGTGGAAGCAAGTACTGCCGAGGAAGTCATCGACATTGTCAGCGCCTGAGTATGTTTGTTTGTGTCCTCTCCTTCCTTCCTTCCTTCCTTCATTCCTTGGCTAGGCTAGGAGTGATAGTAATAGTTGGGTGGCTTGTGTGTTGGTTTTGCAGGGAATGGGAATGGGAATGGCAATAAGAGAAGCAGAATTGAAGGTTAACTCATTCACCTGGCAAGTAGTGGTGCTAGTAGTAGTAGTAGTAGGCAGAATTGAAGAGCTGGCTGATTTGTTACTTAGTGGTGGAATGGAACAGAAGAATGTATCTTGTCTCTTCCCTTGTTGGTTGGACAAGAAAGAAAGAAAGCGAAAGTACCTTTCTACACCTGCCTGAGCTCATATGCTCCTGCTATGAACAGTAGAATAAATAAAATAGAAAAACATTTCAAAAAATTCTGAATTTTTTTTGTGACATACTTTAAGAAATGTTTGTTGTGCATGCAAAATTTCATCACGAAATCACATTGGTGGAGGTCGTCGCAAAAAAAAAATCAGAGCTCCAAAATGCGTTTGAAAGTAACATTTTTAGAGTATCGTTTTTGTTTTTTTACCATGCCTTCCACCAATGTCATTTCATGACGAAGTTTTGCATGCACAACAAACATTTCTTAAGGTATGCCACAAAAAAAATTCAGAATTTTTTGAAATGTTTTTCTATTTTATTTATTTTATTGTTCATAGCAGGAGCATATGAGCTCAGGTGTAGAAACTCCACGTCCGAAAGAAAGGCTGTTTCTGATGCTGATGCTCATCTAAAATGCTCTGCTCTGCTCTGTGTAATGAAATGAAGCAAGCAGGGGAGTAAAACTGGTAAGGTTAGGAGTAGAAATTACTAGTAGTATGTATTTCCCATCATCATCAAACTGGTAAGACTGTTTGATTCATGGGATGGCCTCATCTTTTCTCTCCTGCATCTGCATCTGCATCTGGGAAGGTTAGGAGGATATTATTATTGTTCAGTAATAATAATAATAATAATATCCTCCTAACCTCTTTTAAAACGGACATCATTCAATTTTATTAGTTTTTCTTTTCGGTGAAAAACAAATGGATACTAGTTAAGGAAAAAAGACTTGTCCAAATAATTAGCGAAAACCTTTCAAGCCTCAAACCTACCAACAACTTGGTTAGGAGATGAAAAAAAAATGAAGTTACCACAACTAGGATAGGACAATCGTTGGTTCTTTCCTTTTATTTTATTTAGATTAGAAAGAAAGAAGAAAAGCGCCGTGTATTTTCATCCTGATTGTAAAACAAGGAAGGAAAGTATTTTCATCCTGATTGTCGTATGTATGTATGTATGTATGTATGTATGTTGTTGTTTATGTTGTGAGATAATAACAATAACAATGCAAGTTGGTCGTAACTTGATATGAGCGCTTGTGTCTGTACTAATGTTAAAAATAAAATAACAAGAGTTTCCACCTCGGACATGAAAACAACATTGTTGTTAAAGATGGATGGATGATTCGGCAGCCTTTTCTCACATACATACGATAAATTGCAACCGTCGTGTTGTGACCATGAGGAGCGGCGGGTCCTCCTTTGAGTGAGCTTGCTTTCCTTTTGATTGGCATCGACAAGGTCAAGTAGTTTGATTGATGCAATTCCCTTTTTATTATGTTTTGAGGTGATTTCTTTATACTCCTACTTGTGATGAACTTTTTTTTATATATAATACTTATAATGCTAGTAGATCAGATTTTTTCTTTCTTTAAAGGAAAAAAAAGAAAAGAAAAAGGGAAATATTTGGAAACGCGTGGGTGGGTGGGCTCTGGTCTGGTCTGGTCTGGTGAGTTGACCTGACCTCGGCCTCCTCCTCCTCCTCCTCCTCTGCTTTCTTTCTTCCGTCGTCGTCGTCGTCGTCTTCGTCTTGAAGCATAGCAAATCAGATCGGATCAGATCAGAGGGAGAGAGAGCAAGCAATCAAGCTGTTGGTTAACAAGGCAAGGGAAGATCGGATCCACTCCCTTCTTTTTTTCTTTCTTTCTTTCTTTCTTTCATTTCCAACCAACAAGGGAAGATGGGATCGGTTCGGTTCGAATCAGATCAGATTAGATTGGATTGGATTGGATTACTAGTTTGTTTGTTGCCTAGCTGTTGATTCATTCCCATTCAGATTCAGATTCGCCCTTCCCTTGTTGTTGATGCATTGGATTTGGATTTGGATGGACTCCCCTTCCCATTCCGATTCCAACCCCAACTGCGACTCCAACTCCAACTCCAACTCCAACTCCAATCCACAGCGGCAACACCAAGTTGTTGTTGTTGTTGTTGTTGTTGTTGTTGTTGTTGATGTTAGTACAACAAATAAGGATGAGGATGAGGAGAAGGAGCAAGAAGAAGAAGAAGAAGATTTGGGCTTGAAATTGGATTTGGATTTGGATTTGAATGCCCCCCTCCCCCCCCTCCCCCTCAACAAGCAGCTGCATCTGCAACAAGAAGAATATGTGGATGTGGAGGAGGAGGAGGAGGAAGAGAATAACAAGAAGAAGAACAAGACCAAGCCCTCCACAAGAAGAAGAAAAGGCGGAAAAGTGGTTCGCTTCAATGACTGCAGCCTCACCCATGTCCTCAAGTTCCAGCCTACGTCACTATCTCCTTTTCAGTACTACTCCACTCCGTTGTATACTTTATTTACTTGCTCTTCTTTCATTTCATTTCATTTGGGACTAGCAAGCATATTTGGGACTAGAAAGAAAGAAAGAAATCTCATCTCATCTCACCTCCTATTAGGATAGTTAGATAGATTGACTCCTCCTCCATCTACATGTAGATTCATTCATTCATTCACCATCTAGCTAGCTAGTAGATGATCTAGTACGGAGTGAGTAGGCTGGATTTTTCAACAGCAACAGCAACATCAAGCAATAGGGAGGGAGCAGAGATGAGGATAACAACTCCCTAATTAAACTGAGAGAGAGAGAGGAGTGAGTAGGCTGGATTTTTCAACAGCAACAGCAACAGCAAGCAACAGGGAGGGAGCAGAGATGAGGATAACAACTCCCTAATTAAACTGAGAGAGAGAGCATTTATGCTTGATTACTTACTGGTTTCCGCTTGCTGGTTTAATGTCATCAACTGACCTGACTCGAGCGACACATAACTATTTGTTGGGGAACGTAGTAATTTCAAAAAAATTCCTACGCACACGCAAGATCATGGTGATGCATAGCAACGAGAGGGGAGAGTGTTGTCTACGTACCCTCGTAGACCGGCAACGGAACCGTTGACACAACGTAGAGGAAGTAGTCATACGTCTTCCCGATCCGACCGATCCAAGTACCGAACGTACGACACCTCTGAGTTCTGCACACGTTCAACTCGGTGACGTCCCTCGAGCTCCGATCCAGCCAAGTGTTGAGGGAGAGTTTCGTCAGCACGACGGCGTGATGATGGTGATGATGTTCTACCGACGCAGGGCTTCGCCTAAGCACCGATACGTATGACCGAGGTGGAATATGGTGGAAGGGGGCACTGCACACGGGACACGGCTAAGGAACGATCACGAAGATCAACTTGTGTGTCATGGGGTGCCCCCTACCCCCGTATATAAAGGAGGGAGGGGGAAGGTGTGGCCGGCCCCTAGGGGTGCGCCTGGAGGAGTCCTACTCCCACCGGGAGTAGGACTCCCCCATCTTGCCTTGTTGGAGAAGGAAAGGGGAAGGGGGAAAGAGGAAAGGGGGGCGCCGCCCCCCCTTCCTTCTCCTATTCGGACTAGGGGGGAGGGGGCGCGCGGCCTGCCCTGGCCGGCCCTCCTCTTCTCCCTTAGGGCCAATGTAGGCCCATTAACCCCCTCACCCCCCGGGAGGGGGGGGGGGTTCCGGTAACCCCCCGGTACTCCGGTAAAATCCTGATTTCACCCGGAACGATTCCGATATCCAAATATAGGCTTCCAATATATCTAATAAAGTACGATTACGACGTTCGGACACACCATTACACTGTGGTGTTCCAGGTGGCGTGAGTTGCGAAACTATTCCGCATAGTTTCAAATGTAGACCAAACTCGTAACTCAAATATTCTCCTCCACGATCAGATCGTAGAAACTTTATTTTCTTGTTACGATGATTTTCAACTTCACTCTGAAATTCTTTGAACTTTTCAAATGTTTCAGACTTATGCTTCATTAAGTAGATATACCCATATCTGCTTAAATCAACTGTGAATGTGAGAAAATAACGATATCCGCCATGAGCCTCAACATTCATCGGACCACATACATCTGTATGTATGATTTCCGACAAATCTGTTGCTCTCTCCATAGTACCGGAAAACGGCGTTTTAGTCATCTTGCCCATGAGGCACGGTTTGCAAGTACCAAGTGATTCATAATCAAGTGATTCCAAAAGTCCATCGGTATGGAGTTTCTTCATGCGCTTTACACCGATATGACCTAAACGGCAGTGCCACAAATAAGTTGCACTATCATTATCAACTCTGCATCTTTTGGCTTCAACATTATGAATATGTGTATCACTACTATCGAGATTCATAAAAAATAGACCACTCTTCAAGGGTGCATGACCATAAAAGATATTACTCATATAAATAGAACAACCATTATTCTCTGATTTAAATGAATAACCGTCTCGCATCAAACAAGATCCAGATATAATGTTCATGCTCAACGCTGGCACCAAATAACAATTATTTAGGTCTAATACTAATCCCGAAGGTAGATGTAGAGGTAGCGTGCCGACTGCGATCACATCGACTTTGGAACCATTTCCCACGCGCATCGTCACCTCGTCCTTCGCCAGTGTTCGCTTAATCCATAGTCCCTGTTTCGAGTTGCAAATATTAGCAGCAGAACTAGCATCAAATACCCAGGTGCTACTGCGAGCTCTAGTAAGGTACACATCAATAACATGTATATCACATATACCTTTGTTCACCTTGCCATCCTTCTTATCCGCCAAATACTTGGGGCAGTTCCGCTTCCAGTGTCCAGTCTGCTTGCAGTAGAAGTACTCAGTTTCAGGCTTAGGTCCAGATTTGGGTTTCTTCTCCTGAGCAGCAACTTGCTTGCTATTCTTCTTGAAGTTTCCCTTCTTCTTCCCTTTGCCCTTTTTCTTGAAACTGGCGGTCTTGTTGACCATCAACACTTGATGCTCCTTCTTGATTTCTACCTCCGCAGCCTTTAGCATTGCGAAGAGCTCGGGAATCGTCTTATCCATCCCTTGCATGTTATAGTTCATCATGAAGCTCTTGTAGCTTGGTGACAGTGATTGAAGAACTCTGTCAATGACACTATCAACAGGAAGATTTACTCCCAGTTGAGTCAAGTGATTATGATACCCATACATTTTGAGTATATGTTCACTGACAGAACTATTCTCCTCCATCTTGTAGCTATAGAACTTATTGGAGACTTCATATCTCTCAATCTGGGCATTTGCTTAAAATATTAACTTCAACTCCTGGAACATCTCATATGCTCCATGACGTTCAAAACGTCGTTGAAGTGCCGATTCTAAGCTGTAAAGCATGGCACACTGAACTATCGAGTAGTCATCAGCTTTGCTCTGCCAGACGTTCATAACATCTGGTGTTGCTCCAGCAGCAGGCCTGGCACCCAGCGGTGCTTCTAGGACGTAATTCTTCTATGCAGCAATGAGGATAATCCTCAAGTTACGGACCCAGTCCATGTAATTGCTACCATCATCTTTCAACTTTGCTTTCTCAAGGAACGCATTAAAATTCAATGGAACAACAACACGGGCCATCTATATACAATCAAACATAGACAAGCAAGATACTATCAGGTACTAAGTTCATGATAAATTTAAGTTCAGTTAATCATATTACTTAAGAACTCCCACTTAGAAAGACATCCATCTAATCTTCTAAGTGATCATGTGATCCAAATCAACTAAACCATAACCGATCATCACGTGAAATGGAGTAGCTTTCAATGATGAACATCAATATGTTGATCATATCTACTATATGATTCACGCTCGACCTTTCGGTCTCAGTGTTCCGAGGCCATATCTGCACATGCTAGGCTCGTCAAGTTTAACCTGAGTATTCTGCGTGTGCAAAACTGGCTTGCACCCGTTGTAGATGGACGTAGAGCTTATCACACCCGATCATCACGTGGTGTCTGGGCACGACGAACTTTGGCAACGATGCATACTCAAGGAGAACACTTTTATCTTGAAATTTAGTGAGAGATCATCTTATAATGCTACCGTCAATCAAAGCAATATAAGAAGCATAAAAGATAAACATCACATGCAATCAATATAAGTGATATGATATGGCCATCATCATCTTGTACTTGTGATCTCCATCTCCGAAGTACCATCATGATCACCATCATCATGTCGGGGAACGTAGCAGAATTTTAAAATTTTCTACGCATCACCAAGATCAATCTATGGAGTCATCTAGCAATGAGGGAGAGAGGAGTGCATATACATACCCTTGTAGATCGCGCGCGGAAGCGTTCAAGAGAACGGGGTTGATGGAGTCGTACTCGTCATGATCCAAATCACCGATGACCAAGTGCCGAACGGACGGCACCTCCGCATTCAACACACGTACGGTTGGGAAGACGTCTCCTCCAACTTGATCCAGCAAGGGGGAAGGAGAGGTTTATGAAGATCCAGCAGCACGACGGCATGGTGGTGGAAGCAACGGTGATCTCGGTAGGGCTTCGCCAAGCGCAGGGAGACGGAGGAGTGTCACGGGAGGGAGAGGGAGAGGCCAGGTGCTTGGGTGCGGCTGCCCTCCCTCGCCGCACTATATATAGGGTCCCTAGGGGGGGGGGGCACCGGCCCTAGGAGATCCAATCTCCTAGGGGGGCGGCAGCCAAGGGGTGGCTTGCCCCCCAAGGCAAGGGTGGTGCCCCCACCCCTAGGGTTTCCAACCCTAGGCGCAGGGGGAGGCCCAAGGGGGGTGTACCAGCCCACTAGGGGCTGGTTCCCCTCCCACTTCAGCCCATGGGGCCCTCCGGGATAGGTGGCCCCACCCGGTGGACCCCCGGGACCCTTCCGGTGGACCCGGTACAATACCGATTACCCCCGAAACTTTCCCGTTGGCCGAAACTTGACTTCATATATATAAATCTTCACCTCCGGACCATTCCGGAACTCCTCATGATGTCCGGGATCTCATCCAGGACTCCGAACAACTTTCGGGTTACCGTATACTAATATCTCAACAACCCTAGCGTCACTGAACCTTAAGTGTGTAGACCCTACGGGTTCGGGAGACATGCAGACATGACCGAGACGACTCTCCGGTCAATAACCAACAACGGGATCTGGATACCCATGTTGGCTCCCACATGCTCCGCGATGATCTCATCGGATGAACCACGATGTCGAGGATTCAATCAATCCGTATACAATTCCCTTTGTCAATCGGTACGTTACTTGCCCGAGACTCGATCGTCGGTATCCCAATACCTCGTTCAATCTCATTACCGGCAAGTCACTTTACTCGTACCGTAATGCATGATCCCATGATCAACCACTTGATCACATTGAGCTCATTATGATGATGCATTACTGAGTGGGCCCAGAGATACCTCTCCCTCATGCGGAGTGACAAATCCCAGTCTCGATTCGTGCCAACCCAACAGACACTTTCGGAGATACCTGTAGTGTACCTTTATAGTCACCCAGATACGTTGTGACGTTTGGCACACCGAAAGCACTCCTACGGTATCCGGGAGTTGCACAATCTCATGGTCTAAGGAATGATACTTGACATTCGGAAAAAGCTACAACAAACGAACTACACGATCTTTGAGCTATGCTTAGGATTGGGTCTTATCCATCACAACATTCTCCTAATGATGTGATCCCGTTATCAATGACATCCAATGTCCATAGTCAGGAAACCATGACTATCTTTTGATCAACGAGCTAGTCAACTAGAGGCTCACTAGGGACGTGTTGTGGTCTATGCATTCACACATGTATTACGATTTCCGGATAACACAATTATAGCATGAACAATAGACAATTATCATGAACAAAGAAATATAATAATAACCATTTTATTATTGCCTCTAGGGCATATTTCCAACAGTCTCCCACTTGCACTAGAGTCAATAGTCTAGTTACATTGTGATGAATCGAACACCCATGCAGTTCTGGTGTTGATCATGTTTTGCTCTAGGGAGAGGTTTAGTCAATAGATCTGCCACATTCAGGTCCGTATGTACTTTACAAATATCTATGTCTCCATTTTGAACACTTTCACAAATGGAGTTGAAGCGACGCTTGATATGCCTGGTCTTCCTGTGAAACCTAGGCTCCTTGGCAAGGGCAATAGCTCCAGTGTTGTCACAGAAGAGAGTCATTGGGCCCGACGCATTGGGTATGACTCCTAGGTCGGTAATGAAATCCTTCACCCAGACTGCTTCTTGTGCTGCCTCCGAGGCTGCCATGTACTTCGCTTCACATGTAGATCCCGCCACAACGCTTTGCTTGCAACTGCACCAGCTTACTGCCCCACCATTCAAAATATACACGTATCCTGTTTGTGACTTAGAGTCATCCAGATCTTTGTCGAAGCTAGCATCGACATAACCCTTTACGACGAGCTCTTCGTCACCTCCATAAACGAGAAACATATCCTTAGTCCTTTTCAGGTACTTCAGGATATTCTTGACCGCTGTCCAGTGTTCCATGCCTGGATTACTTTGGTACCTTCCTACCAAACTTACGACAAGGTTTACATCAGGTCTGGTACACAGCATAGCATACATGATAGACCCTATGGCCGAGGCATAGGGGACGACACTCATCTTTTCTCTATCTTCTGCCGTGGTCGGGCATTGAACCGTGCTCAATCTCGTACCTTGCAATACAGGCAAGAACCCCTTCTTTGACTGATCCATTTTGAACTTCTTCAATATCTTGTCAAGGTACGTACTATGTGAAAGACCAATGAGGTGTCTCGATCTATCTCTATAGATCTTAATGCCTAATATATAAGCAGCTTCTCCAAGATCCTTCATTGAAAAACACTTGTTCAAGTAGGCCTTTATGCTTTCCAAGAATTCTATATCATTTCCCATCAATAGTATGTCATCCACATACAATATGAGAAATGCTACAGAGATCCCACTCACTTTCTTGTAAATGCAGGCTTCTCCATACGTCTGCGTAAACCCAAATGCTTTGATCATCTCATCAAAACGAATGTTCCCACTCCGAGATGCTTGCACCAGCCCATAAATCGAGCGTTGGAGCTTGCACACCTTGTTAGCATTCTTAGGATCGACAAAACCTTCCGGCTGTATCATATACAATTCTTCCTTAAGGAAACTAGTAAGGAATGCCGTTTTGACGTCCATTTGCCATATCTCATAATCATAGAATGCGGCAATTGCTAACATGATTCGGATGGACTTCAGCTTCGCTACGGGTGAGAAAGTCTCATCGTAGTCAACCCCTTGAACTTGTCGATAACCCTTAGCGACAAGCCGAGCTTTATAGATGGTCACATTACCATCTGTGTCTGTCTTCTTCTTAAAGATCCATTTATTTTCTATGGCTCGCCATTCATCGGGCAAGTCAGTCAAAGTCCATACTTTGTTTTCATACATGGATCCTATCTCGGATTTCATGGCTTCCAGCCATTTGTCGGAATCCGGGCCCGCCATCGCTTCTTCATAGTTCGAAGGTTCACCATTGTCTAACAACATGATTTCCAAGACAGGGTTGGCGTACCACTCTGGTGCGGAACGTGTCCTCGTGGACCTACGAAGTTCAGTAGCAACTTGATCTGAAGTTTCATGATCATCATCATCAACTTCCTCTCTAGTCGGTGCTGGCACCTCAGGAACATTTTCTTGAGCTGCGTTACTTACCGGTTCAAGAGGTAATACTTCATCAAGTTCTACTTTCCTCCCACTTATTTCTTTCGAGAGAAACTCCTTCTCTAGAAAGGACCCATTCTTGGCAACAAAGATCTTGCCTTCGGATCTGAGGTAGAAGGTATACCCAATAGTTTCTTTAGGGTATCCTATGAAGACGCATTTTTCCGATTTGGGTTCGAGCTTTTCAGGTTGAAGTTTCTTGACATAAGCATCGCATCCCCAAACTTTTAGAAACGACAGCTTAGGTTTCTTCCCAAACCATAATTCATACAGTGTCATCTCAACGGATTTCGACGGAGCCCTATTTAAAGTGAATGTGACAGTCTCTAAAGCATAGCCCCAAAATGACAACGGTAGATCGGTAAGAGACATCATAGATCACACCATACCCAATAGAGTGCGATTACGACGTTCGGACACACCATTACGCTGAGGTGTTCCAGGCGGCGTGAGTTGTGAAACTATTCCACATTTTCTTAAGTGTGTGCCAAATTCGTGACTCAAGTATTCTCCCCCATGATCTGATCGTAAGAACTTGATTTTCCTGTCACGTTGATTCTCAACCTCACTCTAAAATTCCTTGAACTTTTCAAAGGTCTCAGACTTGTGTTTCATTAAGTAGACATACCCATATCTACTCAAGTTATCAGTGAGGGTGAGAACATAACGATAGCCACCGCGAGCCTCAACACTCATTGGACCGCACACATCAGTATGTATGATTTCCAATAAGTTGGTTGCTCGCTCCATTGTTCCTGAGAACGGAGTCTTGGTCATTTTACCCATGAGGCATCGTTCGCATGTGTCAAATGATTCATAATCAAGAGACTCCAAAAGTCCATCTGCATGGAGCTTCTTCATGCGTTTGACACCTATGTGACCAAGGCGGCAGTGCCATAAGTATGTGGGACTATCATTATCAACTTTACATCTTTTGGTATTCACACTATGAATATGTGTAACATTACGCTCGCGATTCATTAAGAATAAACCATTCACCAATGGATCATGACCATAAAACATATCTCTCATATAAATAGAACAACCATTATTCTCGGATTTAAATGGTAGCCATCTCGAATTAAATGAGATCCTGATACAATGTTCATGCTCAAAGCTGGCACTAAATAACAATTATTGAGGTTTAAAACTAATCCTGTAGGTAAATGTAGAGGCAGCGTGCCGACGGCGATCACATCGACCTTGGAACCATTCCCAACGCGCATCGTCACCTCGTCCTTCGCCAGTCTCTGCTTATTCCGCAGCTCCTGCTTTGAGTTACAAATGTGAGCAACTGCACCGGTATCAACTACCCAGGAGCTACTACGAGTACTGGTAAGGTACACATCAATTACATGTATATCACATATACCTTTAGTGTTGCCGGCCTTCTTGTCCGCTAAGTATTTGGGGCAGTTCCGCTTCCAGTGACCACTTTCCTTGCAATAAAAACACTCAGTCTCGGGCTTGGGTCCATTCTTTGGCTTCTTCCCGGTAGCTTGCTTACCGGGCGCGGCAACTCCCTTGCCGTCCTTCTTGAAGTTCTTTTTACCCTTGCCTTTCTTGAACTTAGTGTTTTTATTCACCATCAACACTTGATGTTCCTTTTTGATTTCCACCTTTGCTGATTTCAGCATTGAATACACCTCAGGAATGGTATTTTCCATCCCCTGCATATTGAAGTTCATCACAAAGCTCTTGTAGCTCGGTGGAAGCGACTAAAGGATTCTGTCAATGACTGCGTCATCCGGGAGATTAACTCCCAGCTGAGTCAAGCGGTTATGCAACCCAGACATTTTGAGTATGTGCTCACTGACAGAACTATTTTCCTCCATCTTACAGCTGAAGAACTTGTCGGGGACTTCATATCTCTCGACCCGGGCATGAGCTTGGAAAACCATTTTCAGCTCCTCGAACATCTCATATGCTCTGTGTCTCTCAAAACGCTTTTGGAGCCCCGGTTCTAAGCTGTAAAGCATGCCGCACTAAATGAGGGAGTAATCATCAGCACGTGACTGCCAAGCGTTCATAACGTCTTGGTTCTCTGGGATGGGTGCGTCACCTAGCGGTGCTTCTAGGACATAATCTTTCTTGGCAGCTATGAGGATGATCCTCAGGTTCCGGACCCCGTCCGTATAGTTGCTGCCATCATCTTTTAGCTTGGTTTTCTCTAGGAACGCGTTGAAGTTGAGGACAACGTGGGCCATTTGATCTACTAGACATATTGTAAAGATTTTAGACTAAGTTCATGATAATTAAGTTCATCTAATCAAATTACTTAATGAACTCCCACTCAGATAGACATCCCTCTAGTCATCTAAGTGAAACATGATCCGAGTTAACTAGGCCGTGTCCGATCATCACGTGAGACGGACTAGCCAACATCGGTGAACATCTTCATCTTGATCATATCTTCTATACGACTCATGCTCGACCTTTCGGTCTTCCGTGTTCCGAGGCCATGTCTGTACATGCTAGGCTCGTCAAGTCAACCTAAGTGTATTGCGTGTGTAAATCTGGCTTACACCCATTGTATTCAAATGTTAGAATCTATCACACCCGATCATCACATGGTGCTTCAAAACAACAAACCTTCGCAACGGTGCATAGTTAGGGGGAACACTTTCTTGAAATTATTACGAGGGATCATCTTATTTAAGCTACCATCGTTCTAAGCAAATAAGATGTAAAACATGATAAACATCACATGCAATCAAATAGTGACATGATATGGCCAATATCATTTGCTCCTTTTGATCTCCATCTTCGGGGCTTCATGATCATCGTTGTCACCGGCATGACACCATGATCTCCATCATCATGTCTTCTTGAAGTTGTCTCGTCATCTATTACTTCTACTACTATGGCTAACGCTTTAGCAATAAAGTAAAGTAATTACATGATGTTTATGTTGACACACATGTCATAAATAAATAAAGACAACTCCTATGGCTCCTGCCGGTTGTCATACTCATCGACATGCAAGTCGTGATTCCTATTACAAGAACATGATCATCTCATACATCACATATATCATTCATCACATCCTTTGGCCATATCACATCACAAAACACTTGCTGCAAAAACAAGTTAGACGTCCTCTAATTGTTGTTGCAAGTTTTTACGTGGCCGCTATAGGTTTCTAGCAAGAACGTTTCTTACCTACGCCAAAACCACAACATGAATTGCCAATTTCTATTTACCCTTCATAAGGACCCTGTTCATCGAATCCGATCTGACTAAAGTGGGAGAGACAGACACCCACCAGCCACCTTATGCAACTAGTGCATGTCAGTCGGTGGAACCAGTCTCACGTAAGCATACATGTAAGGTCGGTCCGGGCCGCTTCATCCCACAATGCCGCCAAATCAAGATAAGACTAGTAACGGCAAGATAATTGACAATATCGACGCCCACAACTGCTTTGTGTTCTACTCGTGCATAGAAACTACGCATAGACCTAGCTCATGATGCCACTGTCAGGGAACGTAGCAGAATTTTAAAATTTTCTACGCATCACCAAGAACAATCTATGGAGTCATCTAGCAACGAGGGAGAGAGGAGTGCATCTACATACCCTTGTAGATCGCGTGCGGAAGCGTTCAAGAGAATAGGGTTGATGGAGTCGTACTCGTCGTGATCCAAATCACCGATGACCAAGTGCTGAACGGACGGCACCTCCACGTTCAACACACGTACGGTTGGGAAGACGTCTCCTACAACTTGATCCAGCAAAGGGGAAGGAGAGGTTGATGAAGATCCAGCAGCACGACGGCGTGGTGGTGGAAGCAACGGTGATCTCGGCAGGGCTTCGCCAAGCGCAGGGAGATGGAGGAGTGTCACGGGAGGGAGAGGGAGAGGCCAGGGGCTTGGGTGCGGCTGCCCTCCCTCCCCCCACTATATATAGGGTCCCTAGGGGGGGCGGCCCTAGGATATCCAATCTCCTAGGGGGCGGCGGCCAAGGGGTGGCTTGCCCCCCAAGGCAAGGGTGGCGCCCCCCACCCCTAGGGTTTCCAACCCTAGGCGCAGGGGGAGGCCCAAGGGGGGCGCACCAGCCCACTAGGGGCTGGTTCCCCTCCCACTTCAGCCCATGGGGCCCTCCGGGATAGGTGGCCCCACCCGGTGGACCCCCGGGACCCTTCCGGTGGTCCCGATACAATACCGATTACCCCCGAAACTTTCCCGATGGCCGAAACTTGACTTCCTATATATAAATCTTCACCTCCAGACCATTCCAGAACTCCTCATGACGTCTGGGATCTCATCCGGGACTCCGAACAACTTTCGGGTTACCGTATACTAATATCTCAACAACCCTAGCGTCACCGAACCTTAAGTGTGTAGACCCTATGGGTTCAGGAGACATGCAGACATGACCGAGACGACTCTCCGGTCAATAACCAACAGCGGGATCTGGATACCCATGTTGGTTCCCACATGCTCCTCGATGATCTCATCGGATGAACCACGATGTCGAGGATTCAATCAATCCGTATACAATTCCCTTTGTCAATCGGTACGTTACTTGCCCGAGACTCGATCGTCGGTATCCCAATACCTCGTTCAATCTCGTTACCGGCAAGTCACTTTACTCGTACCGTAATGCATGATCCCGTGATCAACCACTTGATCACATTGAGCTCATTATGATGATGCATTACCGAGTGGGCCCAGAGATACCTCTCCGTCATGCGGAGTGACAAATCCCAGTCTCGATTCGTGCCAACCCAACAGACACTTTTGGAGATACATGTAGTGTACCTTTATAGTCACCCAGTTACGTTGTGACGTTTGGCACACCCAAAGCTGTAAGTGCATATAGTGCCACCCCTAGTTGGTTTTGGAGTATTGTCGACAAACCTAGTTGAGGGACTAATGTGTTTGTGAGAATTGCAGGATAACACAGGTAGAAGTCCCTCATTGATTCGGTTTTCCTACCAAAGATGACCCCTAAAAATGTATGAAGACATTGATGTCAAAGGTGGTTTATGAAGATATTCACATTGAAGACTATGACAAGAGAAGACACCGCATGAAGCCTATGGAGCTCGAAGACTTAGATCTTTCGTAGTTC
This sequence comes from Triticum monococcum, assembly GCA_034509565.1. NCBI lineage: Eukaryota > Viridiplantae > Streptophyta > Magnoliopsida > Poales > Poaceae > Triticum > Triticum monococcum. The sequence continues at coordinate 829,418,980 of CM067842.1, forward strand.
TTTTCCTTCTGTGTTGAGTCATAGGAACCACCGTACTGTTAAGTGGGGTCCAAGAGAACCAGTCAGAATGACTGAAGTGATGCTTAAACAAAACCTATGTCTTCGAGTGAAGACTATGAGAGCAAATCTTGTCCAGAGTCGGACAAGTCAGCTTTGCTTGTAGCCCAAGTAAAGTTGCCGTGTGAGTTTGAAATCTGACCATTGGAACACGTGTCAGTTCCTTAGTGACCCAGGGTCATTTCGGACAAATCAGGTCAGGTTGCCTAGTGGCTATAAATAGCCCACCCCTACAACCATAAACGGTTGGCTACTCAGATTTAGAGTACGGCTTTTGTCGTTTGAGAGCAACCCACCTCGAAGCCTTGAGAGAGAATTCCTTGCGAGGATAAAGCCCTAACCACCCAGAGCCAAAGAGAATTAGGCATCACTTAAGTCTTCTTGTCTGTGTGATCTGAAGACTTATTACACTTGAGGACTGTGCATCCTCCAGCCGGTTAGGCGTCGCGTTCTGAGCATCCAAGAGAAATTGTGGATCGCCGGTGAACGAAGTCTGTGAAGGTTTGGGAGTCTCCCTTGAAGACTTACCAGAGTGATTGGGCGAGGTCTGTGTGACCTTAGCTCAAGGGGAATACGGTGAGGACTGGGTGTCCTGAGCTGCGTGTTCAGGACTGGGTGTCCGGGACTATGTGTCCTTAGGTTTAAATACCTAGCCACCCTAACCAGACGTACAGTTGTCACATCAACTGGAACTGGTCCAACAAATCATTGTCTTCAACGAATCACTGGTTTCATCCTTCCTTTCTCCTTACTTACTGTTACTCCTTGTGAAGTCATTGTATGTCTGCACTATCTTTTGTCTTCACTGAGTGACTGTGTGATCTGTTTGGCTTATTAATATCTTCCTACCTGATCCTCACTACCTAGCTGCTATTAGTCATTGTGCTTTCACTTCATTGAATACATGACTATGGTTTACCTAGTGTAGTCTACCTTCCGCTGCATGGTAATAGGTTTATTTCTATAGTTTGTCTTCAAAACTTCCATGTTTTGAAGACTTTCATAAAAATCGCCTATTCACCCCCCTCTAGTCGATATAACGCACTTTTAATTGGTATCAGAGCAAGGTGCTCCCTTGTTCTGTGTGATTCGGTTTAACCACCTGGAGTTTTAGCTATGTCGACTGCAGGGATAATTAAAGTCTCTGCTGCGTGCCCCATCTTTGATGGAACTGAATATCCCTACTGGAAGAATAAGATGCGCATGCATCTTGAAGCCATTGATGTCGACCTATGGTATGTCATCAAGAATGGTGTTCCCAAGGCTGGAGAAGGTGTCATTGCTGCTGATGTCAAGAAGTTCGTTCAACTGGACTCTACTGCCAAGAATATCATCTGTGGTCATCTGACCAAAGGATAGTATGGCCGTGTGAGTGCTTTGGAAACATCTAAGCTGGTCTGGGACTGGCTCTCCAAGGTCAACGAAGGCGTCTCAACCCAGAGAGATTAGAGAATCAGTGTCCTTCGCAACCTCTTCAACCGCTTCAAGCGAAATGACAATGAGAATGTCCAGCTCACGTTTGACCGACTCATTGACATCACAAATGAGCTTCAAGCCCTCGGCGCCACTGAGATCACCAAGCATGAAGTCGTCAAGACACTACTGAGATCACTTGACAGTTCATTTGACACCCTAGCCCTGATGATTCAAGAATGACCTGATTTCAAGACACTCGATCCATCCGACATACTTGAGAGGCTCAACACACATGAGTTTCAGCTTTCTGAGAAAAGAGATATCTACGGTCCAAACTATGGGCGAACTCGTGCCTTGAAGGCAAAAGCTGTCTCCTCATCTGAGGAAGAACCTGACAGCAATTCTAATGATCCTGAAGACATTGGAAAGGAACTTGCTATGCTTGTGAAGAAGTTCCAAAGATTCACCAAGAAGAAAGGCTTCAGAAAGTCTTCACGATCAAGCTCAAGGAATGATGAAGCTTCTGCTCATGACTACAAGAAGAAAACATGCCACAAGTGCAAGAAAACTGGCCACTTCATCTCTGAGTGTCCGCAGTGGGACAATGAGAACAGAAAGAAGAAGAAGAGCAAGGAATATGACTCTGACGACAAGAAGAAGAAGAAATACTCAAAGTCCTCTTCCAAGTCTTCATCACACAAGAAGAGATCATCTGGCAAGGCACGTGCGTTTGTTGGCAAGGAAATGGATTCAGAGGAGGAGTCCGCTTCTGAGGAGGCGGAGGTGGAGTCTAAGGAGGAGTCCGATTCTGGCGTTGCAAGTCTGGCTACAGCATACGTTGCCAAGTCCATCTTCAACACTGAAGACAATGACTTCACCACCAACACCGATGCAAATGACAAGGACTACTCTGCTCCTACCTACTGCTTCATGGCACGCGGTGCCAAGGTAAACACACGCACTACTCACTATCAAACATCTAGTGACGATGACTCTGATTGTGATTCAAGACCCAGCTACAAAACACTTGCTAAAATTGCAACTGAACAACAGAAAGCCATGGAACATATTCAAAAACTGTTAGACAGAAGCGATGATCTGTTGGGCGCTGAAATGACTCGATCTGAGTCCTTGATTGAAGATATAAAAAATCTTCACGTTAAGTATGAGGAACTTGAAAGTCGTCATGAAATGCTCTCAACAACTCATGAAAAGCTTTCCTATGATTATCTTCAAAGGAAGCAAGATCTTGAGAAATTGAGAGCGGCTCATGAAGATCTTCAAAAGGAAAACGAGTCACTTCGCGCCGAACAGATCAGTTCCGCTCAAGAAGGATTTGAACCACTGATGAAGCCATGTACCTATGGTAGGGGCACATACCCGTCCTAAAGAGCCCTACCGTAGGACATCCCTAGAAGAAGTCACCTTTCAATCAACTTGAAGGTATCTCACTCGACGGGTTGAAGACACTCGACCAAGAAGCTATCACTCGACCGACCAAAAGACCTGCAGTCACTCCGCAGGCAAACGGTCGACTATTAAGTAGTCTTTATGGTTATTATGACACTTTATTAGGGACGTTATCAGTAACGCCCACCTTAAATGTACCTTAAACCCTGCATTACTAAGGGAAGGAGAGGGCTGACGAACTCTATATAATCCACCTCCCTCCTCAGTATCAAGGGTTCGCACCCCTGTCATTTACACACGGATAATTCAATCGACTGCCTCCGGGCACCGAGACGTAGGGCTGTTACTTCCTTCGAGAAGGGCCTGAACTCGTAAACCTTGCGTCCTTACAACTTCCCAATAGCTAAGGTCTAGCCTCCTCATACACACCCCCTACCTCACTGTCAGACTTAGAACCACGACAGTTGGCGCCCACCTTGGGGCATTAGTCTTAGCGCCTAATTGGAGAAGTTGCGATTTTTCCGATCCACTTGATCATGTTTTCCTGCGGGGCTTTGGCAGAGGGCCGCGAGATCCGTCTCGGCACACTCACCTTCATCGCCGACGACTCCGCCTGGCTCCAGGAGGCGCCGCTCGACGTTGACGCGCTCCCCGTCCGCGGTGCGACGCACTTCCGTGCGTGCGTCCGTGGTGTCCTCCTGCGGCAGCCGTCGACCCCATATCGGTCGACTCCCGTGTCATCTCCCCGCCCCGTCTTCCACCAGCGCAAGCGCTCAGGTCGATCGAGACTCCAGCGGTGGGTGAAGCACGCCGTGGCCCGCCAGTCGGCGGCCCCACAAGTCGTGGCAATCGAGCCCGACGAATCCCTATGCGGCCTGTTCGATCTGTCGACTGGCTCCGCGGAGACCGCATCCGAGTGCGATAGCAGTGACCCTTTGGCGGAGGTTCTGGCGGTCGAGGGGACACGCAGTCCTCCTGGATTCCATTGCGCTGATAGTGGTGCGGATAGAGGCGATCCATCGCATCCCCACGACGAATACCTCCCCGAACCTCTTACGTCATTGCAGCGAGAGGAGCTTCGTCGCTGGAACATGGACGCGCTCCACACTCCTATTGTTGGAAAACCCCCGAGGCCTGGGCCTTGGAGGACGCACGCTTGGCTAATCTGGCCGAGCGCACTCGACTGGAGAATCTACAGCGAGTACTTGACGAGCGAGCGCGTCAGCAGGCTCCTGAGTCCAGTCGACGACAGCAAGCTCCCGAATCCAGTCGACGTCAGTTCTTCCCACCGCCGCAGGTATACCGAACTCCAGTTCAGAATTTGGCTGCCGCGGCCCGCATAGCAGAGTCAATTCAGCCCTCCCAGTCAGAGGCTGGCAGAGGATTGCTGCAGATCGGAGCATTGCTCCGAGCGGCGGGAAATCAGAATTCCGCCATCTCTTAGTCGCGGGACAGGATCCATAGTCGATCCGTTGCAACAGAAACAGTCCAGGCGGCTCACAGCCTGAGATCGCCCCCGAGGCGTGAGGGATGTGGGGACCGGCACGATCAGTACAAGAGGAATGAACAGTATGATCACCGACCCGACCGTGATGGTAGACGTCGAGTGCCATCCCCTCCCCCGAGGAGTGGATCGTATGCACCCCGACATCGAGATGACAGGCGCCCCCATAATGTTGGGCAGAGGATCCCAGTCGACCCCAGAGACCCAGGCTTTGACGCGAGATCCATCCTCGTTCAAGGTTTGGTGGACAGGAACAGGGCTCATCGAGAGGGCCACAACAGAGATACGCCCACCGGCAGCAGAGCGCATGCCTCGGGGCCTGAATGTTTCAGTCGAGCCATTAGGGTCGCGGTGATCCCTCCCAACTTCAGGCTGGCGACTGGAGTGAGCAAGTTCACCGGTGAATCCAAGCCCGACATGTGGCTCGAAGATTACCGAGTGGCTGTGCAGATTGGCGGCGGCAATGATGAGGTGGCCATGAAGCATTTACCTCTCATGTTGGAAGGCTCAGCTAGGGCGTGGCTGAATCAGTTGGCGCCCAGCAGCATTTACACTTGGGAGGATCTCGCCCGAGTGTTTATCACAACCTTCGAAGGGACGTGCAAGCACCCTGCAGGCCTTACGGAGTTGCGGTCTTGCGTGCAGAAGCCAAATGAAACTCTGAGAGAATACATCCAGAGGTGGATCACACTGCACCACTCGGTCGAGAACGTGCCAGACCATCAAGCAGTTTGCGCTTTCAAGGAAGGCGTCAAATACAGGGAGTTGAATCTGAAGTTTGGTCGAACTGGAGAGATGTCCCTGAATCAGATGATGGAGATTGCCACCAAGTACGCTAATGGTGAAGACGAGGACCGACTCCGAAGTGGCAAACTCAAATCATTCGCCCAAGAAACCGGAGGAAACTCCAGTCGGAAGCAGAAGCGGAAGGCCGAGCCAGCCGCCCCTGGGGAGGCCCTGGGTGTGGCCCAGGGAAACTTCAAGGGAAAACCCAAGGGCACATGGAAGCCCAAGAAGGTTAAGGATCGGGATGGGAATGATGTTTTGGACCTGCCATGTCACATCCACACCAAGAAAGATGAAGAGGGAAATTTTATTTTCCTGAAGCATACCACTCGACAGTGCCGGCTCCTGATTCAGCAGTTCTAGGGCAAGCAACCTAAGGATAAGGAAAAAGAACCAGACAGAGTTGAGGACAAGGAGGATAGTGACGATGGATACCCCCAAGTCAATTCCACCTTGATGATTTTTGCTGATGTCGAAAGCAAAAGTCGACTGAAAGTCATTAACCGTGAGGTGAACATAGTTGCTCCGGCGACACCTAGTTACCTCAAATGGTCTCAGACCGCCATCACATTCGACCAATCTGATCACCGACACACATTGCCACCCCAGGGAGGCAAGCTTTGGTGGTCGACCCGGTCGTCGAAGGTACTCGACTGACCAAAGTCCTGATGGATGGCGGCAGTGGCCTGAACATACTGTATGCTGAAACTTTGAAAGGAATGGGCATTCCGATGTCCAGACTCAGCACCAGCAACATGAGCTTCCATGGAGTCATTCCTGGGAAGAAAGCCGAGTCACTCGGCCAGATTGCTCTCGATGTGGTTTTTGGTGATTCAAAGAATTACCGCAAGGAAAAGTTGACATTTGAAGTTGTGGACTTCTAGAGTGCTTATCACGCCATTTTGGGCAGGCCAGCTTACGCACGCTTCATGGCTCGACCATGTTACGTGTATCTTAAATTAAAGATGCCTGGCCCCAAAGGTGTGATCACTGTTATGGGCAGCCGGAAGAAAGCAGAAGAATGTTTTCAGAAGGGATCAAAGATCGCCGACGCTCAGATGGCAGTGCTCGAGCTGAAAGAGTACCAAAAGACTGCCGACCCGAGTGAATTGCTGCAGGCTAAGAAGCCCGCCTCCGAGTCAGCTTTTCAGTCGGCTGGCGAAACAAAGACAGTCCACATTCACCCGACCGATCTCGATGCTGCTCCGACTCACATCTCGACGACGCTCGACTCCAAATAGGAAGAAGCGCTCATCCAGCTCCTCCGTGAGAACTGGGACATCTTCGCATGGAAACCCTCTGACATGCCTGGAGTTCCCAGGGGGCTGGCTGAGCACCGTCTGCGAGTCGACCCAAATTTCAAGCCCGTGAAGGAACATCTTCGACGGTCCGCCGTCAACAAGAAACAAGCCATTGGCGAAGAAGTGGCTCGGCTCTTAGCAGCCGAGTTCATCCGAGAGATTTACCACTCCGAGTGGCTCGCCAATGTCGTCATGGTCCCCAAGAAGGACAAGTCACTCCGTATGTGCATTGATTTCAAACATATCAATCGGGCCTGCCCGAAAGATCATTTTCCTCTCCCTCGCATCGACCAAATTGTCGACTCAACTGCGGGATGCGAGAGATTGTCTTTTCTAGATGCCTATTCCGGGTACCATCAGATCCGTCTGTATGGGCCCGACGAAATCAAAACAACTTTCATCACTCCATTCGGATGCTTCTGTTACGTCACCATGCCATTTGGCCTCAAGAATGCCGGAGCCACATTCATGAGAATGATCCAGAAGTGTTTACTCACTCAAATCAGTCGGAATGTGGAGGCGTACATGGATGATATCGTGGTCAAGTCCTGGAAAGGTTCCGACCTGCGGGCTGACCTTGCTAAAACCTTTGCCAAACTCAGGAGGTACAATATCAAGCTCAGTCCGTCAAAGTGCACTTTCGGGGTTCCAGGTGGAAAGCTACTTGGTTTTCTCGTTTCCGAACGGGGAATCGACGCCAATCCTGAAAAATTGGCACCATACTCCGGATGAAGCGTCTTGTACGCATGCATGATGTCCAAAAGCTTACAGGCTGCTTGGCCATCTTAAGTCGATTCATTTCTCGACTCGGTGAAAAAGCGTTTCCTCTTTACCGACTGATGAAGAAGTCTGACAAGTTCGAGTGCACTCCAGAAGCTGATGCAGCGTTTGCAGAGCTCAAAGCTCTGCTCTCCACCCAGCCGGTGCTAGCTGCCCCAATCAGCAAAGAGCCTCTGCTGCTTTACATTGCAGACACAGGACAAGTTGTCAGTACAGTACTTACGGTTGAGCGGGAAGAGGAAGGGAAGGCCTTCAAAGTTCAACGCCATGTATATTATGTGTCTGAAGTTTTGACCCCTTCAAAACAAAGATACCCCCACTACCAGAAGCTTGTATATGGAATTTATATGACCACGAAGAAAGTTGCACATTATTTCTCTGACCACTCCATTACAGTCGTCAGCGACGCGCCATTATCAGAGATCCTGCATAACAGAGACGCAACTGGCCGAGTGGCCAAGTGGGCGATTGAACTCCTTCCTTTAGACATCAAGTTTGAAGCAAAAAGGCTATCAAGTCCCAAGCAATCGTGGATTTCATCGCCGAGTGGATTGAACAGCAACTTCCGACTCACGTTCACTCGGAGCACCTGACCATGTTCTTCGATGGATCCAAGATGCTGAATGGATCGGGCGCGGGAGTAGTCTTGGTCTCCTCCCGAGGGGATAAGCTCAGATATGTTCTCCAAATTCACTTCGATTCCTCCAATAACGAAGCAGAGTATGAGGCACTTTTGTATGGGTTGCGCATGGCCATTTCACTCGGCGTCCGTCGCCTCATGGTCTATGGCGACTCGGATTTGGTGGTTAATCAAGTGATGAAGGAGTGGGACGTCAGGAGTCCGGCAATGACTGGGTATTGCAATGCAGTGCGAAAGCTAGAAAAGAAGTTCGAGGGGTTAGAGCTCCACCACATCCCCCGACTGAAAAATCAGGCAGCTGACGACTTGGCAAAGATAGGCTCCAAGAGAGAAGCCATTCCAAGCAACGTGTTCTTGGAACACATTCACTCACCGTCAGTCCAAGAGGATCCTTTCACAGAAGAAGCCCCGCAGCCGAAAAGTGCCACAGATCCGACTGAAGTTGAAGTGCCTGTAGTGGTCGACCTAATCATGGAAGTCTTGGCAATCACCCCTGACTGGACAATACCGTACATCGCATATATCCTAAGGAAAGAACTCTCGGAGGAGGAGGAGGCTCGACAGATCGTCCGCCGATCCAAGGCCTTCACTGTCATAAGGGGACAGCTGTATAGAGAGAGCGCGACCGGAGTCGGCCAGAAATGCATAACACCAGAAGAGGGTCAGATAATCCTTAATGATATCCACTCAGGGACCTGCGGTCACCATGCGTCCTCTCGGACTATTGTGGCTAAAGCATACCGAGCTGGATTTTACTGGCCAAGAGCAAATGAGATGGCAAAAGAGATAGTCGACAAGTGTGAAGGGTGCCAGTTCTACTCCAACATGTCGCACAAGCCCGCATCAGCCCTAAAGACCATTCCGCTCGTCTGGCCCTTTGCCGTCTGGGGATTGGACATGGTTGGTCCCCTAAGAACAGGCAGGAGTGGATTCACTCATGTACTTGTGGCAGTCGACAAATTTACCAAATGGATCGAAGCTAAGCCCATCAAGAACCTCGATGCTGGCACTGCTATCAGTTTCGTCAGAGGGTTAACATTCAGATATGGAGTCCCTCATAGCATCATCACTGATAACGGGTCAAACTTTGATTCGGACGAGTTCAGAGCATTTTGCGCTTCTCAAGGCACATGAGTCGACTACGCTTCGGTCGCTCATCCCCAGTCGAATGGACAGGCTGAGAGAGCAAATGGTCTGATTCTCAAAGGGCTAAAGCCTCGACTGATGCGTGATCTCAAGCACGTGGCAGGCGCTTGGGCCGACAAGCTTCCGTTAGTTCTATGGGGATTAAGGACCACCCCTAACCGGTCGACTGGAAGGACTCCATTCTTTCTGGTTTATGGAGCCGAAGCAGTCCTGCTGAGTGATCTTCTTCATAATGCACCCCGAGTCGAACTTTACACCGAAGATGAAGCAGAGCAGGCCCGGCAAGACACCTCTTAGAAGAAGAAAGGGAGATGGCCATGATCAGATCGACCATTTATCAGCAAGACTTGCGCCGTTTTCACGCCCGGAATGTGAAAAGTCGAGCCTTCCAAGAAGGGGATCTGGTCCTCCGAGTGGATCAACAGAAGCCACACAAACTTGCTCCTACTTGGGAAGGCCCTTTCATAGTCACCAGAGTCCTCCACAATGGAGCATACCACCTCTACAATGTCGATCGCCAGATCGACGAGCCACGAGCTTGGAACGCGGAACTGCTCCGCCCCTTTTACACCTGAGTTCTCCTTTAGATGAGATGTAATAAGAAAAATAATTTCTACAGTTCATTTTTATCAAAGACAAGAGTGTTCCAATAATGGCTGTCACTTTGTTTGCATACAAAACCCCCAGCGGGTGACTTGGCTGCGAATCCGTTTCGCCTAAGTTTGAAAAAATCCTACCGAGTGGAGAGCAATCCTCCCACTCGGGGGCTTAGCTCCAGTCCAGTACTCGCCTAAGTTCTCCCACTCGGAAACTTAGCTACAATCAAGCACTCGCCTAAGTTTGAAAAAAATCCTACCGAGTGGAGAGCAATCCTCCCACTCGGGGGCTTAGCTGCAGTCCAGTACTCGCCTAAGTTCTCCCACTCGGAAACTTAGCTGCAGTCAAGCACTCGCCTAAGTTTGAAAAAAATCCTACCGAGTGGAGAGCAATCCTCCCGCTCGGGGGCTTAGCTGCAGTCCAGTACTCGCTTAAGTTCTCCCACTCGGAAACTTAGCTGCAGTCAAGCACTCGCCTAAGTTTGAAAAAATCCTACCGAGTGGAGAGCAATCCTCCCACTCGGGGGCTTAGCTGCAGTCCAGTACTCGCCTAAGTTCTCCCACTCGGAAACTTAGCTGCAGTCAAGCACTCGCCTAAGTTTGAAAAAAACCCTACCGAGTGGAGAGCAATCCTCCCACTCGGGGGCTTAGCTGCAGTCCAGTACTCGCCTAAGTTCTCCCACTCGGAAACTTAGCTGCAGTCAAGCACTCGCCTAAGTTTGAAAAAATCCTACCGAGTGGAGAGCAATCCTCCCACTCGGGGGCTTAGCTGCAGTCCAGTACTCGCCTAAGTTCTCCCACTCGGAAACTTAGCTGCAGTCAAGCACTCGCCTAAGTTTGAAAAAAAATCCTACCGAGTGGAGAGCAATCCTCCCGCTCGGAGGCTTAGCTGCAGTCCAGTACTCGCCTAAGTTTCTCCCACTCGGAAACTTAGCTGCAGTCAAGCACTCGCCTAAGTTTGAAAAAATCCTACCGAGTGGAGAGCAATCCTCCCACTCGAGGACTGAGCTGCAGTCCAGCACTCGTCTGAATACAAGACCAAAGTCCTACACGACAGATCAAAACCACGAAGATATTCAACAAGAAATTAAGTTCGGATAAAGCTTAAAAGGCCCCAGGCCCCGAATCAAAGTACTCGAGCCCTCGGCTCGGCAGAGTTTAAACGGTTACAAATCCACTCGGCATTCCGAGGCAAATTTAAGGAAAGGCATAAAAGTTTTTTTCATGCCTTAGGTGGAGGACTGGTGGGGGCAACGAACTCATCCAGGTCGATTCCGTCCGCAATACGAGTGGCAGCAGCAATGAAGGTTTCCATGAAGTCTTGAAAGCTGTGCCTCTTGGTATTGGCGACTTGGATGGCGGCCAACTTCTCTTCTCGCGCCTCCTTGCAATGGACACGGACTAAAGATAGAGCCACATCAACGCCACATCGGGCAGAAGACTTCTTCCACTCCTGCACTCGATCGGGGATTCTGTCAAGTCGAGTCATCAGAGACTCGAGATCATTCTGGAGCGTAGACTCTGGCCAAAGTGTCGGGTCGATCCGCGACATGGCAACCTTCAGCCGAGCCAAGTAATCCACGGCGCCATCAATACGAGATTCCAGTCGGAGCAGATTCATGGCGGCATCATCATTCACCGGAGAATTGATTGGGTCCAAACGCGTTTCAATTCGCCCGGTCTCCTCTTCAAAGTTCTGACAAAACTCTGCATACAAGACCCAAGGATAAGCCAATGATCGCAAACTGAGTCGACACAAAAGAAAACCAGTCGGAATTGAATGCGCACCTTCGAGCTTGGTGTACAACGTCTTGGCGAGACTCCTCAAGTAGCTCTCTAGGTCGTCCCTCCTGCGAGCGACGCCTTCCATCTGCTCGCTCAGGGTGAGGTGCTTCTTCTTCCAATGCGAGCACTCCCTGTTGGCTTCATTCAGAGCGGTCTTCAGCTTGGTATTCTCATCTTCTATCTGGCTGACCGAAGCCAGCTTCTGTTCAGCCAGTGCAATCTTGTCATCAGCCTCCTTGTGGGCAGCAGCCAAGTCCCGATCCTTCTTCGCCAGGGCCTCGCTCAGTTCTCCTACAAAAGAAACGATGGTTGGTTCAGAAACAGCAGAAAGGTACCCAAGCCTAAAACAAAACCAGTCGACAAGGTCGTCTTACCAGCAACGCCATCTCTGACCTTCTGCAGCTCCGTTCTGGCCAGCTCCAGATCGAGAGTCAGTTGAATCCGCTGCTTCTCCAACTCAGTATAGCAAGACGCAAGTTCACAAGATTTCTGCAAAAGGAAAATTCAGTCGACAGACATCCAAGATAAGTTGCTTCCGAGTAACTGAGGAAAAAAGGTGACGTTTCTAAGACCACAGCCGAATCAAAAACATTCGACAATAGTCTCGGGGACTACACCCAGTGGGTGCACTCAGCGTGCCCCCACTGGTTTGAAAAAAAAGTTGAGTGTCCGTAGTCGACCGGATACAGATCCACTCGACATGACTCGACCAGACCAAGAAAAGGAATACAGATACAGAAACGCAATGTAAAGACTACAGTCGACTGCCAGTAGTCCACCGTAGTCTCGGGGACTACACCCAGTGGGTGCACTTAGCGTGCCCCCACTAGTCCAAGAAGGGGAAAACACACCCAGTGGGTGTACAGATACAAAGATCTTCAAAAAAAAGAGAGGGAGAAAGACTCTTCAAATAATCAAGTATCAAGTCGACCGACCTGGACATTGCTCTGAAGCGCCGAACTTGCATCATAAGCTGCCTGGCTGGCCTCCCGAGCCTTCTTCATCTGTTCCATCATGACCCCCGCCTGGCGTATAGCCTCCTTCGCAGCAGCCACTTCGTCCTCAGGGGCAGGGTATGCGACAAAAAGCGAAGTTGGATTTGCAGTCGACGCCGAAGGCTGCGCACTCGACAGGGGATTGGCAAAGGTCACAGAAGCCCGAGGGGCATCGCCACCATCCCGAGCCACGGTCTCAGGCGCCGGAGTAGGCTGGGGAGTCCTGTCAGCCGACGACCTCTTAGTCCTCCTCATCCTCAGCGGTTCGTTGTCATCGTCATCCGGGAGGTCGATAACATGAGGAGGGGCTGCAAGGAGGACTTTCAATCGACCAGAATTGCAAGAAACGACCAGTCGACTCAAAAATAGAACGTCAATAATCGTACCAGGGTTGGAGGTAACAGCGTCCCCCATCTCTTGGTCGTCGTCTTTGGCAGAGACCTCGAAGGTAGCAGCACTGCAAATTTCGAAAAATCAGCCAGTTAGCTTAACGAGTCGACCAAGGATCCGTCCTCCATCGACGAAGGAAAACAAACTTTATTACCCGGAAATAATAGGGACAGTTATCTTCATCTTGGGCAGAGTCTTGGGCGGCTTGGATAGCGTCGTGTGTGGTTGCTTGGGGACCTTCCCAGTCGGTGTTGGAGAAGAAGTCCGAGGGCGTTTTGACGACGGCCCAACGGAGGCAGTCGCCTGGCCACGTTCCTGCGCCGAGTCGTGTGCGAGCTTGGATCGCCTTTCCGGGCGGGGGGGGGGGGGGGGGGGGTTCGGCCTCCTCCTCCTCCTCTTCGCTGGAGAATATGTCATCGCCTCCCTCTCCTTCACCATCCAACTCCCACTCGCCCTGGTCATCCCCGCTCTCGCCTCCGCTCCCTTCTCCTTCCTCAGTCGACCCCTGTGCCCCATTGGGCGTCGAGTACATCTCAATGGTCGCCTGAAAGACAGCAGACAAAACGAAAGTCAATCGACCTACTCAAAAGAAGACCAACGCAGAAAACGAAGATCTCAGTCGGGAGCATAAAAACGCACCTGGTCGACCTCATACGAACTGTCGAGTGGAATGACCCTCCTGGCTCCTCGGGGGTTGTCCTTGTTCCCCGTGATGCTTGACAGCCACCCCTCCAACATCTCGTCGGTGACCTCCTCCGGGTGGATCCGAGTGGTGTCCTCGAGGCCAGAGTACAGCCACATCGGGTGGTCCCGAGCCTGGAGCGGTTCGATTCGCCTCTTGAGGAAGACTTCCAGCAAATCCATCCCCGTCACACCCTCACGGACAAGTTCAACCACTCGACCCGCTAGTACCTTGACCTGGGCCTTTTCTTCAGGCGTCACCTTCAGAGAAGCAGGCTTTTCGGCTCGGTCAAGGGAGAACGGTGGGAGCCCAGTCGACTGCCCTGGAGTCACCTGATCCTGGCAGTAGAACCAAGTCGCCTGCCAGCCTCGGACTGACTCCGGGAAAGTAATGGATGGGAAACAGCTCTTCCCCCTCGTCTGGATCGCCAAGCCCCCACACAGCTGGATCACTTGTGTCTTCTCTTCACTCGACTTGGCCTTCTTGACCGACTGAGAGCGACAGGTGAAGATGTGCTTGAAAAGCCCCCAGTGTGGGCGGAAACCCAGGAATGCATCACACATAGAAATGAAAGCGGCAAGATAGACTATGGAGTTTGGGGTAAAGTGATGGAGCTGCGCTCCAAAGAAGTTCAAGAAGTTGCGGAAGAAAGAATGGGGTGGCAGAGAAAACCCTCAGTCGATGTGAGTGGCCAGGAGCACGCACTCAGCGTCGCGAGGTTGGGGTTCGATCTCTCCCCCCCAGAAGATGCGCAGCCTTGTGAGGAATGGCTCCCCCCTCAACCAGGTCATCAAGATCCTCCTGCCGGAGCACCGATGGCATCCAGTCGCCCTGGATCCAACCTTTCGGCAGGGCCGTCCGAGAGGAAGATCCGCCGCGCGCAGACTTCTTCCCCTTCCCCGCCGCCGCCGCCTTCTTCGCGTGCTCCAGAGCGGTCGTCTTGCCCTTCACCATCGTCGCCGGCGAGATCTCGAGCTGTTTTGCGGTGGCTGGGCGAGAGCGAAGGAAGCGGGAGAGGTTACGAAGAAAGAGAGGAAGAAGGAGAAGAGAAGAGCATGCGCACTGTTGGGAGACTCAGAGCCGGCAACTTATAAGGGGCCGCTTCCGAGTGGCTGACCAGTAGGCCCAAGCTATCCAGTCAAATCCCGTGGCAGGCGCGCGCGCAGTACGTGGCGAAAAAGGCGGTGCGGAGATCGAGGAGCCTTCGCATTGTCACTTCCGATTACTGCGGCCGCCCCCGTTCCGTGCGCTTCCCAAAAAATCCGAATCCCGCGATATCCGCTGGCTGCAGAACAACTTGTCAAAACAGAAATCCCGCGCGCACCGGGGCTCGATGCCTCACAGGTAAAGAAATCCATTTGACAAAAGGCCTAGAACGGATCAAGGCGACTGAAAGAGGTTAATGACGTCATCCGTGACAGTCGACCCAGAACGAAGCACTCATATAACCTGAAGAGTCAGACGGAAAGGTCCCTAACCCCTTTTCTCACTCTAGCCTCGATCCATTCGGGGGCTAATGATGAAGCCATGTACCTACGGTAGGGGCACGGACCCGTCCTAAAGAGCCCTACCGTAGGACATCCCTAGAAGAAGTCACCTTTCAATCAACTTGAAGGTATCTCACTCGACGGGTTGAAGACACTCGACCAAGAAGCTATCACTCGACCATGAAGTCAACCACTCGACCAACCAAAAGACCTGCAGTCACTCCGCAGGCAAACGGTCGGCTAGTAAGTAGTCTTTATGGTTATTATGACAGTTTATTAGGGACGTTATCAGTAACGCTCACCTTAAATGTACCTTAAACCCTGCATTACTGAGGGAAGGAGAGGGCTGGCGAACTCTATATAAGCCACCTCCCTCCTCAGTATCAAGGGTTCGCACCCCTGTCATTTACACACGGATAATTCAATCGACCGCCTCTGGGCACCGAGACGTAGGGCTGTTACTTCCTCCGAGAAGGGCCTGAACTCGTAAACCTTGCGTGCTTACAACTTCCCAATAGCTAAGGTCTAGCCTCCTCATACACACCCCCTACCTCACTGTCAGACTTAGAACCACGACAACCACCATGTCTTAAATGCATTGAGCGTGATAATGCTACTTCTGTTGCTAAATGTTCTACTGCTGCTACTGTTGCAATATCTTCAACTGTTGATGTGGTAACTAACCCCTCTGTTGAGGATACCACTACTATTGCTGATGAGAATGCTAGGTTGACGACATTGCTTGAAACAGGGATGTACAAAAGTCTTAAAGGGCATCAGACACTATGTGATGTCCTCAAAAGGCATATTCTGAACCGAAACCCGAGGAAAGAGGGTGTTGGGTTCATAAGGAAAATGAATGCTGATGGCTCTTACTGGAAACCCGAGCAGTATCCCAAAACCACATGGGTCACTGCAAAGGAACCTTCAGCAGATCCATCCAGTCTATCTGGCTTCACTTGTGCTAACCCCATTGTCATTGATGAATCCTTTGTTGCAAACTATAAACTATTTAAGAATCAGAATGGTGAAGTGTTTGCCAGGTACATTGGTACTAACTGCAGGAATGGACCGCCTATGAAGAAGATCTGGGTGCCCAAAAGGTGTTTGGAAAATCTTCCTGTGAATGTCGCCATGACACCACAGATGAAGAAGACTAACCCCAGACCACAGGCTTCATACGGCCCAAAGGCTTCATACAGACAGAAGACTCACCTGAGTCACACTAACGCAAATGTTTTGCAGGGAAACCATACTCAGGGCTATGAATATGAGTGCGGTTCATCGAACCGCCATGTTCATAAGACCAAGAACTATTCTGCTTATTCTTATGAGTACCATTGTCCACCCGCAAGACTTTTTGCTAGGGCTTCAAAGCCAAAATTCTCAGATGCTGCACTTAGACTCATTGCTTCGAAGCCACCCCTGAAGATGTGGGTGGCTAAGAAGGCTTAACTCTCTCTTGCAGGGAAAGGTCTCCAGCAGAAAAACCAAAATTGTCTGATGCTATTGCTGGGGACCTTAAACAGCTTGTAGGGCGCAAGATCAAATGCCCAAATGGTCTTATTATGTACTTTGTTCCTGAGTCGCTTGCTACCTGCCCTATCAGTCCTAATCTTGATCTAAGCTTTAATAATCCACTGGTTCATCAAATGTTTTTGCTTCACAACTCTCTTCGTGAAGCCTATGCCCCTAACTGCACTGTAGGGTACGACACCAGCAGCTTCAGAATGGATTATTGATAGTGGGTTTACCAATCACATGACTGGCAAGCGAAGTCTTCTCATGGACTCAACTTTACGTCCATCTGACAAAAGTCACATCACATTTGCTGACACTGGTAAAAGCAAGGTATTGGGTCTAGGTAGAGTTGCAATCTCAAAGGATCAACACATGGATAAAGTCATGCTTGTTGAATCCCTTGGCTTCAACTTAATGTCTGTCTCAATGCTTTGCGATTTGAACATGATCGTAATATTTGGAAAATATCGTTGCCTTGTTCTAATGGAATCTGACAAGTCTCTAGTGTTTGAAGGATATCGGAAAGATGATTTGTACGTGGTAGATTTCTCAGCAGGACCACAGCTTGTCGTATGTCTTCTAGCAAAAGCTTCAGAATGCTGGCTCTGGCATCGGAGGCTTGGGCATGCTGGCATGAGGAACCTCCACACCCTTGCAAAGAAGAAGCATGTCATAGGCATCGAGGGCGTCAAGTTCAAGAAAGATCACTTATGCGGTGCCTGTGAAGCAGGAAAGATGACGAGGGCCAAACATCCCTCAAAGACATAGGATGGTGAATTGTTTGTGTGCCAAATATATGTGGATGACATTATCTTCGGCCGCACCAATCAAAAGTACAGTGAAGAGTTTGGATATATGATGCAAGAGCAATATCATATGTCCATGATGGGAGAGCTGAAGTTCTTCCTCGGTCTTCAAATACGACAGCAACGCAACGGCATCTTCATATCTCAAGAGAAGTATCTCAAAGATTGCCTGAAGAAGTTCGGTATGCAAGACTGCAAAGGCTTCACGACGCCAATGCTAGCCAAGCATCATCTGGGTCCTGACGACAATGGTAAAGAGTTTGATCAAAAGGTATACCGCTCCATGATTGGTTCTTTGCTTTATCTATGTGCATCTAGGCCAGATATTATGCTTAGTGTTTGCATGTGTGCTCGATTTCAAGCGGCACCAAAGGAGTCGCATCACTTAGCTGTGAAGCGAATTCTTCGATATTTGGCTCACACCCCAACTCTAGGATTATGGTATCAAAAGGGCTCAGAGTTTGATCTGGTTGGATTCTCGGATGCTGATTATGCTGGTGACAAAGTTGATCGCAAGTCTACATCAGGCACATGTCACTTTCTGGGACGATCACTTGTATGTTGGTCTTCAAAGAAGCAGAACTGTGTATCTCTCTCCACTGCTAAATCTGAATACATTGCTGCTGGATCTTGCTGCGCTCAGCTTCTGTGGATGAAGCAAACACTCAAGGACTATGGCATTCATCTGAAGCAAGTGCCACTCTACTGCGACAATGAAAGCTCCATCAAGATTGCCAACAACCCAGTTCAGCACTCGAAGACAAAGCACATTGAAGGAAGATATTGATATCATACACGTCAACACTGAAGAGCAATTGGCAGATATCTTCACCAAGCCCTTGGATGAGAAGAGATTTTGCAAGTTACGGTGTGAGCTAAATATCTTGGAATCCTCAAATGTCTTGTGATCAGGCACACATCCTAACACTTATGCATATTGATGACTTAGATGTGCAACACACGAAGTAAAGTATATCTTCAATCAATGAAGACATACATTCTAAGTGTGAATACATTAATGTGGAATTTGACTTCGGAGCGCCATGATAATTGTGCGCCGTGTCTGGGTCTAATACTTCCTATACGGTGGGTAATGCCACCACCAAATGTTCTATTTGAAGTGTTTCACTCATGGCATTACCTTGCTATGTCTTCACATTTGGTTTGGCTTCAATCTCAACATGTTTTCATGATTATCTTCACTATGTTGATTATATATATATATATACTAGTGTTCTGTCCTCTACAACATTCACTTATAGCTATGTCTTCTTGTTGAATCTTTTAAACTAAGTGAATGTGATCGGACCCTAACCTCTCTGTGCTTTCTATCTCAAACTCTATCTCTCCAAGTAATATGCATTCTATTGAAACTATCGAATGTATTCTCTGCGTCCTTGTCAGCAGAAGATACAGAGACAAACATTAAATCTGTTTTCAATGCTCATTCCTCCACATGAAACCCGGAGAAGTAGGAACGACCACCCGACAATCCAGGCGTGCGTGGGACGTGGAACAAACCCCAATATGCTGCATGATGGCCACGTGTTCCTTAGATGTGAATCGCTAGGGGCACCTGTGTAATAACACAGTGCCGCCCTTGTACCTATAAATACACACTTCACAATGGTCATTATCTCTTCTTCCACTCTCGCACGAACCCTAGCGCCACCGCTAGCCCTCGACAACGCCGGCGACGAAGCGCTTCGCTGCCGCAACCTCTCCGACATCGTCTTCATGCCGACCGCGGGCATCGTCCTCTCTGCCGTCGCCGTAGGTGTCCTCCGTCGCCAAGTTAGGGCACGGAAGATCGAACTGCTCGGCCTCCTCTCCCACTCCTTCTAGCAGTTCTTAGTGTGGTAAATGAAACTTCCTTTTTATGGCCCCCTTTGATCCTATGGCTTTGTCACTTTCTACCACAAGCAGTTTCTATTCACACAAGTTGGATCTCTTTCATACTGCATCTCATAACATGCCTAGTATATTCACTTGTGCTTCACAAATTAGTTAGATTCCTCACTTGTACTGATCTCTGGATTCGTACAAATCTGGAACCAACTCCTTATCTATGAGTGAATGTCTTCGCACGATGAGGTCAATGTCTTCTAAACTGATTTATCTTCAAAATTTTCTGAGAATACATATGACCTCTTCCCCTTCCCTCGCGCCTTAATGCTGTCACAGGTACATGTCCGTGGGAGAATCCCTTGGTTCTCATAGTCTACATTCATTTACAGAATTCTTACAGTTTCACATAAATTCTCCCGAAGCCAGTTCCTGTCTGTCCAGCAAGCGAAAGCCTTTGAAGCCTCTGAACATATTGAAGCCTTTCAGATTAAGGTTCATGGCTTCAGAAAAATCAGCAAGGAAGGGTGGCAGACAGCATCGTGGCGGAACATCAAGAGATCTGCCTGATGACCTCTTAGAACTTTACAAGACAGATCCTGAAGAGGATTATAATCAGCGCAAGACCCGAATCCTGTGGATTCGAAGATATTGGGCAGAACAATGGTTCAAATACCGGTTTGTGACCCAGGAATATGCTGAGAAAAATGCCATCAAGAGACCATGGGGAGACATCCTATACAAGAATCTCCAACCCAGGTCCAGAGAAGAAGCCATTGAACAAGGCTTCTATCCCTGCATGGTCCGTGGGCCACAGCCTGCAGATGCACACCCATCGTCACTACTATGGTGTCGTGACGACAATCTGTTCAAGCGCAACTTCCAGTTTGCCAAGAACTCAGCGAAGCAGAACAAGAAGTCTTTGGGATTAGACTTCAACCCTGGTCCCTCTGCTCCAAGGGCTGATGGCACATGAGATGTAGAACCCAATGTCGTCGGTCCTTTCTACAACCTTGAAAGTCTCATCACCCATATCTTGGTTCAAGGGACAACCGTGAATGAGCCTGCAGCTGACGCTGAATCAGATGAAGCGCCTGCAGCGCCAAAGCTAAAGAAGTTGAAGAAGCCTAAAGCTTCAAAGCCTGCCCCTTCACCAAAAATCTCACGGGCGAAGCCACTGGCAACTGCACCTCCTGAAGACAGTGTGCAGTCTGAAGATTTGTCACGCATCTCCAAGCCCTAGAAGGTCAAGATGTCTCTGCCACACACCGGCCAAGAGCTAACTGCTGCTGCCATTCTGCGCAATGATGCCATTGATCTATCAAGTGATGAAGATCTTGCAGATGACGCTCTTGAGCAACTCATCAAGAGCAAAGAAGAAGCAGAAATCTTCAATGATCTGCCGCTCTTTGATGTAACAATCATCCACAACTTCATTGATGAGTGGTTTGACACGCCAAACATCAGCTTCGACGATCTCCAACTACCCATTGGCCTCAGTGTCGCCTTCCATGGCGCCATTGCTTTAGAGTTAGCCATCTCCCAGCGCATTGTTGAACTGAAGCAGAAGATTGACTTTGAGAAATCTCAGTTCAAGAAGCATATGGCCAAGCTCAGCGTGCAAGACGTGAAGAACTTCAAGATTATGCTGCACGAGCTCAAGGAAGCCTTTCTAAAGAAATGTGCAGAAGCTCAGGGTTCTCGTGAGCGCATGAAGGTCTTGGCTGATGGGTGTGTGCAAGCCTACAATGAGGCTGAGAAGCGCAAGGCCCTTGGGCGTCCTGGCATCGACCCCAGGATGGCTGCCAAGAAGAAGAAGAAGCCCGCTATGGCTGAACCCGAAGCACCAAGGCAGGAAGCAGATCCCTTTGTCTTCCCAACTAGCATGACTAGCCCGAAGCCAAAGGCCAAGTCAACCGCTTCAGAACTGAAGAAGACCAGCACTGCTGAGGCTGAAGCAAGGAAGAGAAAACATCTTGAAGCCTCTGCTACTGCCCCCACCAAGAAGAAAAGAAAAACCAAGAAGGAACGGGCTGCTCCCACAGAGCCCTTGATTGTTGAACCCATTTCCATGGTTCACCCTGATGCTGATCCACAAGACCATCAACTGACTGTCCATGAGCCAGCTTTCACAGAAGCTCAGGAAGCTGAAGACATTGGTCACCATGACCATGTTAAAAATGATGCAGTCCTTCCTCAGCTAGAGCACCAACAGTTATCATCGCCCGTGCTAACGCACAGCGAACACATAAGCATTGGTTGTCCACTGACGCCAATTGCACAGGATGCTTCATGGGCTCATCACCCACAAGAGGAAGAAGACTTTGAGGCTTAGCCAACACCAACTCCACAGGCGTCGCCCGCGTTGTGCAGGCTTCGCAAAGGTCCAAGGCCTCAAGTATTTGCGTCTGAAGATAAAACTGCTAAAGACAATCCGGCTGCATCAGCCGCTGAAGAAGAAGTCCCACAAGTTGCTACTCCCCTATCCCACCAAGAAGTGGTTCTCGAGGAGAACGTGATTGTGACCGACCCTCCAGCTCATCAAGTGGAGGTTGAAAATCTTGAGGCTCCCACCACCAACACCACTGAAGCCACTAACATTGTCATGGCTGAAGCTAATGTGGAGCCCTCACCACCAAAAGCACCAGAAGTCAGCGAAGCCACTGATCCCACTGCTTCTGTTCCTGCGTCTGCTGTTGGTCCCCAGTTCGACTATCATGTTGAGCACAGGCCTTAGGTACAGAAGCCAATCCCAAGATTGCCCAGGTTCCCAGGTCCTGCATCAGCACCTAGCTCCTTCAATATCAATGGCTTCAGAGCAGACAACACATTCTTCAATAGCTCCAGGAACCCCTACTCAAGGGAAAGAATATCATCTGATCGGTTCTGGAGCTATCCGCAATGAAGCTATTACTCATGCATTCTTTACAACCAAGGTCGCATCTTCCCACACAAGCGCCTTGACATTGAAGCAATAGCTGGTCTGCCCTGTCTGGAAGAAGCTCTGGATTGCTTCATAGAGGTTGGACTGCTGCCGTTCGTCACTGACCAAGAGCATTGGAATGAAGAGTTGCTGCTCCAATTCTATACCACACTTCACATCCGTGGGTATAACAGAGATCCGAAGACTTGGGTCCTGGAGTGGATGACAGGAAACGTTCATCATGAAGCCAAAGCCTTTGACATCATTGAGCTCACAGGTTTGCCCACTCCTGGCGATCTCTATGAGCATGGCTGTCAGCTTCATAGTGAAGCTGTTGAGAGCATCTTTCAGAAGACTGAACCTAATATGAGTCAGATGCTCAGTATGATGAAGCCATTGCCCCAAGATGCTGCTTATCCCACGGAGTTCTTCGTTGAAGACCTTGAGTATCTGCCAAGAACCATTTATCACATCATAAGGCGAACTCTCTGGCCAATCAAAGGACATTCTCCCCATGCCAAGCTGGAAGGTGCAATGAAGACTTTGGTCTTCTATATTCTTCATGGAAAATGCTTCAATACACAGGATTTCTTCATTCACCAACTTGCTGCATCTGGCTCTGATCTATTTGGGTTGAAGTTCTACGCCCCTTGGGTGATGCGGCTGATCAAACTTCACTCCGCTATCTCATATCAGCCCTCTGCCCGCAATCATCAGATCTTTTTGCCTGATGTGGATATGTCTATTGAAGCCATATATCCTGAGCCTGCCAAGGAACCTCTAAATCTTTAGAATGCAGAGCATCAAAGTTTTTCTCAGAACATTGAAGGCGTTGAAGCAGTAACTCATGTGTATCCTTTGGCTGGCACTACACGTGCACCGCATCCTGCTCTCACAGAAGCCACTGATAGCACCATTGCCCAATGACCCAAGAAGCGCACTCGTGTTCTCAATGACCGAGAGCTTCTGGTGGCTCTTCATCAGAAACAGGATAGGCATCATGACTGGCTAAAGCGTCAAATGCAAAGCCTCTTGGTGGATGTTAATCGCATTCGCAATCTTGCCACCAAGAACGCCTTTGTTGCTCATGAAACCTCTCGACGCACATGGAAAGGGCTGACGCTGATGTGTTCTGAAGATGATCTTCAAGAGGATGGCTTCACTGAGTGATTCAAGTTTGACTCCACACCTCCTCGAAGGGCAGTGCTGCGACGAACTCCATCCCTTGAAGACTCTGAGTTCTCTTCCTCTGCTGCAACTATGAATGCCAGAGTGATCGAGGATGAAGACGATGCTACTTCACCGCCACCTCCATCAGCACGCTTCGACTCTGCTCCAAGCTCGTCTGCACCGCCAAACACCACCAACGACCCTGCTGCTTCACCTACTCCTCATGGGAACGAGTAGGTGCTCTATGTCTTCTAACCTTTTTGGTCCTTACTGACAAAAGGGGGAGAAGCATATGAGTTTGATATTCTTCAAACGGGTCCATATGGGCGGGTGCTTTATATTTTGCTTCGTGCTTACAACTCTCGTTTTGCTACATTTGGTTCTTTGAGTTGTAACACTTAAACTCGATGGTCGTCTGCTACTTATTTGCCACCTTGTGTTGCGATGATAAATTCCGCATGTGCGACGATAAATTCCGCACTTAGATCATTCTGCAGACGTCCATTTTCCATTATGCATGTCATTATCTTAACATACCTTCACATGCATAGTGGATTGTCATCATACGTTGAAGTGGATCTCCACAAGCACAACCTGCCATGTGCATTTGCATTCCAAAAGAAAATTACTTATATGCACATCTTCAAGGGGAGCCATTGCAACTTATGAAGACAATTCCTTATCCTTTACATTTTCACATATTATATTCCCCGTTGAAAACTTCAACTAGTTTGTCATCAATCACCAAAAAGGGGGAGATTGTAAGTGCATCTAGTGCCACCCCTAGTTGGTTTTGGAGTATTGACGACAAACCTAGTTGAGGGACTAATGTGTTTGTGAGAATTGCAGGATAACACAGGTAGAAGTCCCTCATTGATTCGGTTTTCCTACCAGAGATGACCCCTAAAAATGTATGAAGACATTGATGTCAAAGGTGGTTTATGAAGATATTCACATTGAAGACTATGACAGGAGAAGACACAACATGAAGCCTATGGAGCTCAATGTTGGGGAACGTTGCAGAAAACAAAAATTTCCTACGGTTTCACCAAGATCCATCTATGAGTTCATCTAGCAATGAGTGAATGGATGCATCTACATACCTTGTAGATCGCGAGCGGAAGTGTTCAAAGAATGGGGATGAGGGAGTCGTACTCGACGTGATCCAAATCACCGGAGATCCTAGCGCCGAACGGACGTCACCTCCACGTTCTGTTGGGGAACGTTGCAGAAAACAAAAATTTTCCTACGGTTTCACCAAGATCCATCTATGAGTTCATCTAGCAACGAGTGATCGGATGCATCTACATACCTTTGTAGATCGCGAGCGGAAGCGTTCAAAGAACGGGGATGAGGTAGTCACACACGACGTGATCCAAATCACCGGAGATCCTAGCGTCGAACGGACGGCACCTCCGCGTTCAACACACGTACGGTCAGCGTGACGTCTCCTCCTTCTTGATCCAGCAAGGGGAAGGAGAGGTTGAAGATGATCCAGCAGCACGACGGCGTGGTGGTGGATGCAGGGCGTCACAACAGCAGGGCTTCGCCGTATACTACGAGAGGAAGAGGTGTAGCAGGGGAGAGGGAGGCGCCAAGACTCAAGGTCTCCTTGCCCCCTCTCCCCCCCTTCATATATATAGGCTCCCCTAAGGGGGGCGGCCCTAGGAGATAAGATCTCCTAGGGGGGGCGGCGGCCAGGGCTGGAGTGGCCCCCAAGGCAAGGTGGGGCGCCCCCCACCCCTAGGGTTTCAACCCTAGGCGCATGGGGTGGGCCTAGGGGGACGCACCAACCCACTATGGGCTGGTTCCCCTCCCCACTTTGGCCCATGGGGCCCTCCGGGATGGGTGGCCCCACCCGGTGGACCCCCGGGACCCTTTCGGTGGTCCCGGTACAATACCGGTGACCCCGAAACTTGTCCCGATGGCCGAAACAGCACTTCCTATATATAATTCTTTACCTCCGGACTATTCTGAAACTCCTCGTGATGTCCAGGATGTCATCCGGGACTCCGAACTACATTCGGGTTACTGCATATACATATCTTCACAACCTAGCGTCACCGAATCTTAAGTGTGTAGACCCTACGGGTTCGGGAGACATGTAGACATGACCGAGACGACTCTCCGGTCAATAACCAACAGCGGGATCTGGATACCCATGTTGGCTCCCACATGCTTCTTGATGATCTCATCGGATGAACCACGATGTCGAGGATTCAAGCAACCCTGTATACAATTCCCTTTGTCAATCGATATGTTACTTGCCCGAGATTTGATCGTCGGTATCCCAATACCTTGTCTATCTCGTTACCGGAAAGTCACTTTACTCGTACTGTAATGCATGATCCCGTGACCAGACACTTGGTCACTTTGAGCTCATAATGATGATGCATTACCGAGTGGGCCCAGTGATACCTCTCCGTCATACGGAGTGACAAATCCCAGTCTTGATCCGTGTCAACCCAACAGACACTTTCGGAGATACCCGTAGCATACCTTTATGGTCACCCAGTTACGTTGTGACGTTTGGTACACCCAAAGCACTCCTACGGTATCCGGGAGTTACATGATCTCATGGTCTAAGGAAAGGATACTTGACATTGGAAAAACTCTAGCAAACGAACTATACGATCTTTATGCTATGTTTAGGATTGGGTCTTGTCCATCACATCATTCTCCTAATGATGTGATCTCGTTATCAATGACATCCAATGTCCATAGTCAGGAAACCATGACTATCTGTTGATCAATGAGCTAGTCAACTAGAGGCTTACTAGGGATATGTTGGTGTCTATTATTCACACATGTATTACGATTTCCGGATAACACAATTATAGCATGAATAAAGACAATTATCATGAACAAGGAAATATAATAATAATGCTTCTATTATTGCCTCTAGGGCATATTTCCAACAGTCTCCCACTTGCACTAGAGTCAATAATCTAGTTACATTGTGATGAATCGAACACCCATGGAATTCTGGTGTTGATCATGTTTTGCTCTAGGGAGAGGTTTAGTCAACGGATCTGCTACATTCAGGTCCGTATGTACTTTACAAATATCTATGTCTCCATCTTGAACATTTTCACGAATGGAGTTGAAGCGACGCTTGATATGCCTAGTCTTCTTGTGAAACCTGGGCTCCTTGGCAAGTGCAATAGCTCCAGTGTTGTCACAGAAGAGTTTGATTGGCCCCGACGCATTGGGTATGACTCCGAGGTCGGTGATGAACTCCTTCACCCAAATTGCTTCATGTGCTGCCTCCGAGGCTGCCATGTACTCCGCTTCACATGTAGATCCCGCCACGACGCTCTGCTTGCAACTGCACCAGCTTACTGGCCCACCATTCAAAATATACACGTATCCGGTTTGTGACTTAGAGTCATCCAGATCTGTGTCGAAGCTAGCATCGATGTAACCCTTTACGACGAGCTCTTCGTCACCTCCATAAATGAGAAACATTTCCTTAGTCCTTTTCAGGTACTTCAGGATATTCTTGACCGTTGTCCAGGTGTCCTTGCCAGGATTACTTTGGTACCTTCCTACCAAACTTACGGCAAGGTTTACATCAGGTATGGTACACAGCATGGCATACATAATAGAACCTATGGCTAAGGCATAGGGGATGACACTCATCTCTTCTATATCTTCTGCCGTGGTCGGACATTGAGCTGAGCTCAATTTCACACCTTGTAACACAGGTAAGAACCCCTTCTTAGACTGATCCATATTGAACTTCTTCAATATCTTATCAAGGTATGTGCTTTGTGAAAGACCTATGAGGCATCTTGATCTATCTCTATAGATCTTGATGCCTAATATATAAGCAGCTTCTCCAAGGTCCTTCATTGAAAAACTCTTATTCAAGTAGGCCTTAATGTTGTCCAAGAGTTCTATATCATTTCCCATCAAAAGTATGTCATCTACATATAATATGAGAAATGCTACAGAGCTCCCACTCACTTTCTTGTAAACGCAGGCTTCTGCATAAGTCTGCGTAAACCCAAACGCTTTGATCATCTCATCAAAGCGAATGTTCCAACTCCGAGACGCTTGTACCAGCCCATAAATCGAGTGTTGGAGCTTGCACACCTTGTCAGCATTCTTAGGATCGACAAAACCTTCCGGCTGCATCATATACAATTCTTCCTTAAGGAAACCATTAAGGAATGCCGTTTTGACGTCCATTTGCCATATCTCATAATCATAGTATGCGGCAACTGCTAACATAATTCAGACGGACTTCAGCTTCGCTACTGGTGAGGAAGTCTCATCGTAGTCAACCCCTTGAACTTGTCGATAACCCTTAGCGACAAGCCGAGCTTTATGGATGGTCACATTACCATCCACGTCTGTCTTCTTCTTAAAGATCCATTTATTTTCTATGGCTCACCGATCATCGGGCAAGTCAGTCAAAGTCCATACTTCGTTTTCATACATGGATCCTATCTCGGATTTCATGGCTTCTAGCCATTTGTCGGAATCCGGGCCCGCCATCGCTTCTTCATAGTTTGGAGGTTCACTGTTGTCTAATAACATGATTTCCATGACAGGGTTGCCGTACCACTCTGGTGCGGAACGTGTCCTTGTGGACCTTCGAAGTTCAGTAGCAACTTGATCTGAAGTGTCATGATCATCATCATTAACTTCCTCTCTAGTCAGTGCAGGCACCTCAGGAACATTTTCTTGAGTTGCGCCATTTTCCGGTTCAAGAGGTAACACTTCATCAAGTTCTACTTTCCTCCCACTTACTTCTTTCGAGAGAAACTCCTTCTCTAGAAAGGATCCATTCTTGGCAACAAAGATCTTGCCTTCGGATCTGAGGTAGAAGTTATACCCAATAGTTTCTTTAGGGAATCCTATGAAGACGCATTTTTCCGACTTGGGTTCGAGCATTTTAGGTTGAAGTTTCTTGACATAAGCATCGCATCCCCAAACTTTTAGAAACGACAACTTAGGTTTCTTCCCAAACCATAATTCATATGGTGTCGTCTCAACGGATTTTGACGGAGCCCTATTTAAAGTGAATGCGGCAGTCTCTAAAGCATAGCCCCAAAAAGATAGCGGTAAATCGGTAAGAGACATCATAGATCGCACCATATCTAATAGAGTGCGATTACGATGTTCGGACATACCATTACGTTGAGGTGTTCCAGGAGGCGTGAGTTGTGAAACTATTCCACATTTTCTTAAGTGTGTGCCAAATTCGTGACTCAAGTATTCTCCTCCACGATCTGATCGCAAAAACTTGATTTTCTGTCACGTTGATTTTCAACCTCACTCTAAAATTCCTTGAACTTTTCAAAGGTCTCAGACTTGTGTTTCATTAAGTAGATATACCCATATCGACTCAAGTCATCAGTGAGGGTGAGAACATAACGATAGCCACCGCGAGCCTCAACACTCATTGGACCGCACACATCAGTATGTATGATTTCCAATAAGTTGGTTGCTCGCTCCATCGTTCCTGAGAACGGAGTCTTGGTCATCTTACCCATGAGGCATGGTTCGCACATGTCAAATGATTCATAATCAAGAGACTCTAAAAGTCCATCTGCATGGAGCTTCTTCATGCGTTTGACACCTATGTGACCAAGGCGGTAGTGCCACAAGTATGTGGGACTATCATTATCAACCTTACATCTTTTGGTATTCACACTATGAACATGTGTATCATTACGCTTGAGATTCATTAAGAATAAACCATTCACCATCGGAGCATGACCATAAAACATATCTCTCATATAAATAGAACAACCATTATTCTCGGATTTAAATGAGTAGCCATCTCGTATTAAACGAGATCCTGATACAATGTTCATGCTCAAACTTGGCACTAAATAACAATTATTGAGGTTCAAAACTAATCCCGTAGGTAAATGAAGAGGCAGCGTGCCGACGGCGATCACATCGACCTTGGAACCATTCCCGACGCGCATCGTCACCTTGTCCTTCGCCAGTCTCCGCTTATTCCACAGCTCCTGCTTTGAGTTACAAATGTGAGCAACTGCACCGGTATCAAATACCCAAGAGCTACTACGAGTACTGGTAAGGTACACATCAATTACATGTATATCACATATACCTTTCGTTTTGCCGGCCTTCTTGTCCGCTAAGTATTTGGGGCAGTTCCGCTTCCAATGACCACTTCCCTTGCAATAAAAGCACTCAGTCTCGGGCTTGGGTCCATTCTTTCGCTTCTTCCCGGCAGCTTGCTTGCCAGGCGCGGCAACTTCCTTGCCATCCTTCTTGAAGTTCTTTTTACCCTTGCCCTTCTTGAACTTAGTGGTTTTATTCACCATCAACACTTGATGTTCCTTCTTGACTTCTACCTCCGCTGATTTCAGCATTGAAAATAACTCAGGAATGGTCTTTTCCATCCCCTGCATATTAAAGTTCATCACAAAGCTCTTGTAGCTTGGTGGAAGCGACTAGAGGATTCTGTCAATGACCGCATCATCCGGGAGATTAACTCCCAGCTGAGTCAAGCGGTTATGCAACCCAGACATAGTGAGTATGTGCTCACTGACAGAACTATTTTCCTCCATCTTATAGCTGAAGAACTTGTCAGAGACCTCATATCTCTCGACCCGGGCATGAGCTTGGAAAACCATTTTCAGCTCTTCGAACATCTCATATGCTCCATGTCTCTCAAAACGCTTTTGGAGCCCCGGCTCTAAGCTGTAAAGCATGCCGCACTGAACGAGGGAGTAGTCATCAGCACGTGTCTGCCAAGCGTTCATAACGTCTTGGTTCTGTGGGACGGGTGGGTCACCTAGCGGTGCTAGTTGGACATAATCTTTCTTGGCAGCTATGAGGATGATCCTCAGGTTCTGGACCCAGTCCGTATAGTTGCTGCCATCGTCTTTCAGCTTGGTTTTCTCTAGGAACGCGTTGAAGTTGAGGACAACATTGGCCATTTGATCTACAAGACATATTGCAAAGATTTTAGACTAAGTGCATGATAATTAAGTTCATCTAATCAAATTATTCAATGAACTCCCACTTAGATAGACATCCCTCTTCTAGTCATCTAAGTATAACATGATCCGAGTCAACTAGGCCGTGTCCGATCACCACGTGAGACGGACTAGCCAACATCGGTGAACATCTTGATGTTGATCGTATCTTCTATACAACTCATGCTCGACCTTTTGGTCTTCTGTGTTTCGAGGCTATGTCTGTACATGCTAGGCTCGTCAAGTCAACCTATGTGTTTGCATGTGTAAATCTGTCTTACACCCGTTGTATGTGAACGTTAGAATCTATCACACCCGATCATCACGTGGTGCTTCGAAACAACGAACTGTCGCAATGGTGCATAGTTAGGGGGAACACTTTCTTGAAATTATTATGAGGGATCATCTTATTTACTACCATCGTTCTAAGTAAACAAGATGCAAAACATGATAAACATCACATGCAATCAAATAATAATAGTGACATGATATGGCCAGTATCACATAGCTCCTTTGATCTCCATCTTGGGGCTCCTTGATCATCTTGTCACCGGCTTGACACCATGATCTCCATCATCATGATCTCCATCATCGTGTCTCCATGAAGTTGCTCGCCAACTATTACTTCTACTACTATGGCTAATGCGTTTAGCAATAAAGTAAAGTAATTTACATGGCGTTTCTCAATGACACGTAGGTCATACAAAAAATAAAGACAACTCCTATGGCTCCTGCCGGTTGTCATACTCATCGACATGCTAGTCATGATTCCTATTACAATAGCATGAACATCTCATACATCACATATATATCATTCATCATTCATCACAACTTTGGCCATATCATATCACAAAGCACTTGCTGCAAAAACAAGTTAGACGTCCTCTAATTGTTGTTGCAAGTTTTACGTGGCTGAAATAGGGTTCTAGCAAGAACGTTTTCTTACCTACGTGAAAGCCACAATGTCAGGACCCCGATTCCAGGCCACATCGATCTAGCCGGTAACACCTCATATCACTTTGCGGCCTCACGCACGGTATCCCACGGGTGTCGCCTTACCATGGCCCGGGACCGTTTGCGCCTTTTGGCTCGCGTATATGACAATGTCGCTAGCATCCATATGACCGAGAACCCGGGCCGACATGGCTAGTCGTGAACCCAAAGCGGCACAGACCTATGGAGACAGGCATACATGAATCACATCGAACATGTCAGTCATCAACGAGTGGTTCCGGGCTGTAGCACTGGGCTAACAGGACTCCGGGGATTCCGGGCTGTAGCAGGCTAGACAGGACTCCGGAGATCACCGCGTGACATTTCCCCGAAGGGACAGACATAGGGACGAAGTGAAACACATGCCGGCCAGTCAAGTGTCCTGAACAGTAGTGCTGGGCTAGCAGGACTCCGGTGAACCGGGCTGTAGCGGACTACTATGGCTCGAGGAGCACTAGACTACATTTCCCCATAAGAAAGGCTGCGAAGGACAAACAACTAGATTGTCGGATCCCACTCATACCAAGCATTTCAATCATACACACAATATGCCCGATATGAGTACATACAACATGGCATCACAACAAAACTCTACAACTCAAGTACTTTATTTAAAGGCTCCAGGGAGCCATACATAACATATCCATACAGGTAGGGTCACATGACCCGACACTCAAGTCATACAGTCATACAAGCACATGCGGAAGCAACTAGTCTGAGTACAGACTCTAGAAAGAAAGAAGGCTTCTCGAAGCCTGTCTATCTACATAGGGCCCTCCATGGCCTGGATCACCACCTGGGTGGCTAGTCACTCGTCGACGTCAAGGTCTACGTAAAACCCATCGGAGGGGGCAGTGTTGTCGTCTGAAAACAATAAATAAGCAAACATGAGTACGAAGGTACTCAGCAAGTCTTACATCAGAACCTACTATACATGCTCATTCTCAAGAAGGTGGTGGGGTTTATGCAGCAAGCCAGCTTTGACTCTTGGCTAAGCTATCCTACGGAATCTTTTAGCAAAATAGTTTTTGCACACGAGTCCACTACTCACCAACACAATACTCCACCGTGGATCCTCCCTCGTAACCTGCGACAGGGCCATCCTCGGTACTCACACTTATCTTGAGTCTTTTAGTAGTATCCATTAACTTGTCTATGAACTGTATAGGCAACCAAGTAGTCCTTTACCGCGGACGCGGCTATTCGAATAGTTTTATACCCTGCAGGGGTGTACTTCGTCATACACGCTTTCACCGCTTACCGCCGTCTACACGACATGTACTCGGCAACCTTCAAGCGGAAGCCCAGCGAGGGTGTCGGCCACGGCCTACCTAAACACCTAAGCCCCTAGTCTAGGTTATCGCCTATCCAGGTTCCATCCGCAGGGAGTCCGGCCGAGGTTTCCACATACGGCCCCGAACGATGTGAACAGGGTTCCCGAGACACCAAACGGGTGACTCGGTACACCGTGCCACGGTGTATCTACCGCAACGTAGCCCACCCCTAGGGTCAGCGCTACGCACGGCCGCCAACACATATCCTACAAACACCAGAAACTATTTGCAACTCCTGGACAGAGTACTAGGGTGGCTAAGAAGCCGAGAGGGTCCATTTGTTTCGGGCCCAATGTACGGTAGTAACTGCATCTTAAATCACACATACAGATCTCAGTTCTTATGGACGGCCTCAATGAAACAACCCTCCATGTACTCCTACATGGCCTCTCATCGATACCTTTACCAAAACATGTTCAACACATCCCACATATTACTGGCACAAGCATTTCACTCTAGCCCATCACCCAGATGAACCAGACCTGACCCAACTCTAAGCATAGCAGGCATAGCAAGGTAGGAATCACAAAACATGGCTCAATCAACTCCTACACATGCTAGTGGGTTTCATCTAGTTACTGTGGCAATGACAGGTCATGCAGAGGATAAGGGTTCAGCTACCGTAGCACACAGCAGTTTGAATCGTGTTGTCTTAATGCAGTAAACAAGAGCAGGAGCGAGAACATGGGTTGTATCGGAATGATCAATGGTTGCTTGCCTGATGGAGTGGTAACAGGATACTGCCCTTCAGTTGGATACTCGTGAATATCCTCGGAGGCAGAACCTACCACGAATAACACAACCGAGCACAATCAACACATGACGATATGCAACAATATGATGCATGCTATGACATGGCAATATGGATGTGTCTTGAGCTAATGCAACTAGCTATGATTTAAATGAAGTTGGTTTGAGTACAAGATTCAAATTCCAACCCCATATATGATTATTTAAATGCCCTTTATTTGTTTTGTCCAAAACAGAGGACAAACATTGTTCAAACTGTTGGGGAACGCAGTAATTTCAAAAAATTTCCTACGCACACGCAAGATCATGGTGATGCACAGCAACGAGAGGGGAGAGTGTTGTCTACGTACCAACGCAGACCGACTGCGGAAGCGATCACACAACGTAGAGGAAGTAGTCGTACGTCTTATTCCCGATCCGACCGATCCAAGCACCGTTACTCCGGCACCTCCGAGTTCTTAGCACACGTTCAGCTCGATGACGTTCCTCGGGCTCCGATCCAGCAAAGCGTCGAGGAAGAGTTCCGTCAGCACGACGGCGTGATGACGATCTTGATGTACTACCGACGCAGGGCTTCGCCTAAGCACTGTAACGGTATGATCGAGGTGGAATTTGGTGGCAGGGGGCACCGCACACGGCTAAGGAACGATCTCAAGGATCAACTTGTGTGTTTGTGGGGAGCCCCCTGCCCCCGTATATAAAGGAGCAAGGGAGGAGGGGCTGGCCGGCCAAGGTGGGGGCGCAGGAGAGTCCTACTCCCACCGGGAGTAGGACTCCCCCTCCAATCCTAGTCCAACTAGGATTCCCGGGAGGGGGAAAGAGAGAGAGGTGGCCGGCCCACCTTTCCTAGTCCTACTAGGACTTGGGGAAGGGAGGGGCGCCGGCTAGGCTGTGGGCTGCCTCTTCTCTATTTCCACTAAGGCCCAATAGGCCCATTAGCCTCCCGGGGGGTTCCGGTAACCCTCCCGGTATTCCGGAAAAATCCCGATTTCACCCGGAACACTTCCGATGTCCAAACATAGGCTTCCAATATATCAATCTTTATGTCTCGACCATTTCGAGACTCCTCGTCATGTCCGTGATCACATCCGGGACTCCGAACAACCTTCAGTACATCAAAATGCATAAACTCATAATAACTGTCATCGTAACGTTAAGCGTGCGGACCCTACGGTTCGAGAACAATGTAGACATGACCGAGACACGTCTCCGGTCAATAACCAATAGCGGGACCTGGATGCCCATATTGGCTCCCACATATTCTACGAAGATCTTTATCGGTCAGACCGCATAACAACATACGTTGTTCCCTTTGTCATCGGTATGTTACTTGCCCGAGATTCGATCGTCGGTATCCAATACCTAGTTCAATCTCGTTGCCGGCAAGTCTCTTTACTCGTTCCGTAATACATCATCTAACAACTAACATATTAGTTGCAGTGCTTGCAAGGCTTATGTGATGTGCATTACCGAGAGGGCCCAGAGATACCTCTCCGACAATCGGAGTGACAAACCCTAATCTCGAAATACGCCAACCCAACATCTACCATTGGAGACACCTGTAATACTCCTTTATAATCACCCAGTTACGTTGTGACGTTTGGTAGTACCCAAGGTGTTCCTCCGGTAAACGGGAGTTGCATAATCTCATAGTTATAGGAACATGTATAAGTCATGAAGAAAGCAATAGCAACATACTAAACGATCGGGTGCTAAGCTAATGGAATGGGTCATGTCAATCAGATCATTCTACTAATGATGTGACCTCGTTAATCAAATAACAACTCCTTGTTTATGGTTAGGAAACATAACCATCTTTGATTAATGAGCTAGTCAAGTAGAGGCATACTAGTGACACTCTGTTGGTTTATGTATTCACACATGTATTATGTTTCCGGTTAATACAATTCTAGCATGAATAATAAACTCTTATCATGATATAAGGAAATAAATAATAACTTTATTATTGCCTCTAGGGAATATTTCCTTCAGTCTCCCACTTGCACTAGAGTCAATAATCTAGATTACACAGTAATGATTCTAACACCCATGGAGCCTTGGTGCTGATCATGTTTTTCTCGTGGAAGAGGCTTAGTCAACGGGTCTGCAACATTCAGATCCGTATGTATCTTGCAAATCTCTATGTCTCCCACCTGGACTAAATCCCGGATGGAGTTGAAGCGTCTCTTGATGTGTTTGGTCCTCTTGTGAAATCTGGATTCCTTTGCTAAGGCAATTGCACCAGTATTGTCACAGAAGATTTTCATTGGACCCGATGCACTAGGTATGACACCTAGATCGGATATGAACTCCTTCATCCAGACTCCTTCGTTTGCTGCTTCCGAAGCAGCTATGTATTCCGCTTCACATGTAGATCCTGCTACGACGCTTTGTTTAGAACTGCACCAACTGACAGCTCCACCGTTTAAAGTAAACACGTATCCGGTTTGTGATTTAGAATCGTCCGGATCAGTGTCAAAGCTTGCATCAACGTAACCTCTTACGGTGAGCTCTTTGTCACCTCCATATACGAGAAACATATCCTTAGTCCTTTTCAGGTATTTCAGGATGTTTTTGACCGCTGTCCAGTGATCCATTCCAGGATTACTTTGGTACCTCCCTGCTAAACTTATAGCAAGGCACACATCAGGTCTGGTACACAGCATTGCATACATGATAGAGCCTATGGCTGAAGCATAGGGAACATCTTTCATTTTCTCTCTATCTTCTGCAGTGGTCGGGCATTGAGTCTTACTCAACTTCACACCTTGTAGCACAGGCAAGAACCCTTTCTTTGCTTGATCCATCTTGAACCTCTTCAAAATTTTGTCAAGGTATGTGCATTGTGAAAGTCCAATTAAGCGTTTTGATCTATCTCTATAGATCTTTATGCCTAATATGTATGCAGCTTCCCCGAGGTCTTTCATCGAAAAACTTTTATTCAAGTATCCCTTTATGCTATCCAGAAATTCTATATCATTTCCAATTAGCAATATTTCATCCACATATAATATTAGAAATGCTACAGAGCTCCCACTCACTTTCTTGTAAATACAGGCTTCTCCAAAAGTCTGTATAAAGCCAAATGCTTTGATCACACTATCAAAGCGTTTATTCCAACTCCGAGATGCTTGCACCAGTCCATAAATGGATCGCTGGAGTTTGCATACTTTGTTAGCTCCTTTTGGATCGACAAAACCTTCTGGTTGTACCATATACAACTCTTCTTCCAGAAATCCATTCAGGAATGCAGTTTTGACATCCATTTGCCATATTTCATAATCATAAAATGCGGCAATTGCTAACATAATTCTGACGGACTTAAGCATCGCTACGGGTGAGAAGGTCTCATCGTAGTCAATCCCTTGAACTTGCCGAAAACCTTTCGCGACAAGTCGAGCTTTATAGACAGTAACATTACCGTCAGCGTCAGTCTTTTTCTTGAAGATCCATTTATTCTCAATTGCTTGCCGATCATCGGGCAAGTCAACCAAAGTCCATACTTTGTTCTCATACATGGATCCAATCTCGGATTTCATGGCTTCAAGCCACTTTGCGGAATCTGGGCTCACCATCGCTTCTTCATAGTTCGTAGGTTCATCATGATCTAGCATCATGACTTCCAGAACTGGATTACCGTACCACTCTGGTGCGGATCTTATTCTGGATGATCTACGTGGTTCAGCAGTATCTTGATCTGAAGCTTCGTGATCATCATCATTAGCTTCCTCTCTGATTGGCATAGGTGTCGCAGAAACAGTTTTCTGTGATGTACTATTTTCCAATAAGGGAGCAGGTACAGTTACCTCGTCAAGTTCTACTTTCCTCCCACTCACTTCTTTCGAGAGAAACTCCTTCTCTAGAAATGATCCATTCTTAGCAACGAATGTCTTGCCTTCGGATCTGTGATAGAAGGTATACCCAACAGTTTCCTTTGGGTATCCTATGAAGACACATTTCTCCGCTTTGGGTTCGAGCTTATCAGGTTGAAGTATTTTCACATAAGCATCGCAGCCCCAAACTTTAAGAAACGACAACTTTGGTTTCTTGCCAAACCACAGTTCATAAGGCGTCGTCTCAACGGATTTAGATGGTGCCCTATTTAACGTGAATGCGGCCGTCTCTAAAGCATAACCCCAAAACGACAGCGGTAAATCAGTAAGAGACATCATAGATCGCACCATATCTAGTAAAGTACGATTACGACGTTCGGACACACCATTACGCTGTGGTGTTCCGGGTGGCGTGAGTTGCGAAACTATTCCACAATTTTTCAAATGTACACCAAACTCGTAACTCAAATATTCTCCTCCACGATCAGATCGTAGAAACTTTATTTTCTTGTTACGATGATTTTCAACTTCACTCTGAAATTCTTTGAACTTTTCAAATGTTTCAGACTTATGTTTCATTAAGTAGATATACCCATATCTGCTTAAATCATCTGTGAAGGTGAGAAAATAACGATATCCGCCGCGAGCCTCAATATTCATCGGACCACATACATCGGTATGTATGATTTCCAACAAATCTGTTGCTCTCTCCATAGTACCGGAGAACGGTGTTTTAGTCATCTTGCCTATGAGGCACGGTTCGCAAGTACCAAGTGATTCATAATCAAGTGATTCCAAAAGCCCATCAGTATGGAGTTTCTTCATGCGCTTTACACCGATATGACCTAAACGGCAGTGCCACAAATAAGTTGCACTATCATTATTAACTTTGCATCTTTTGGCTTCTACATTATGAATATGTGTATTACTATCTTCGAGATTCAACAAGAATAGACCACTCTTCAAAGGTGCATGACCATAAAAGATATTATCCATATAAATAGAACAACCATTATTCTCTGATTTAAATGAATAACCGTCTCGCATTAAACAAGATCCAGATATAATGTTCATGCTCAACGCTGGCACCAAATAACAATTATTTAGGTCTAATATTAATCCCGAAGGTAGATGTAGAGGTAGCGTGCCGACCGCGATCACATCGACTTTGGAACCGTTTCCCACGCGCATCGTCACCTCGTCCTTTGCTAGTGTCCGCTTATTCCGTAGTCCCTGTTTCGAGTTGCAAATATTAGCAACAGAACCAGTATCAAATACCCAGGTGCTACTGCGAGCTCTAGTAAGGTACACATCAATAACATGTATATCACATATACCTTTGCTCACTTTGCCATCCTTCTTATCCGCCAAATACTTGGGGCAGTTCCGCTTCCAGTGACCAGCCTGCTTGCAGTAGAAGCACTCAGTTTCAGGCTTAGGTCCAGACTTGGGTTTCTTCTCCTGAGCAGCAACTTGCTTGCTGTTCTTCTTGAAGTTTCCCTTCTTCTTCCCTTTGCCCTTTTTCTTGAAACTAGTGGTTTTGTTAACCATCAACACTTGATGCTCCTTCTTGATTTCTACCTCCGCAGCTTTCAGCATTGCGAAGAGCTCGGGAATAGTCTTGTTCATCCCTTGCATATTATAGTTCATCACAAAGCTCTTGTAGCTTGGTGGCAGTGATTGGAGAATTCTGTCAATGACGCAGTCATCTGGAAGATTAACTCCCATCTGAATCAAGTGATTATTATACCCAGACATCTTGAGTATATGCTCACTGACAGAACTGTTCTCCTCCATCTTACAGCTATAGAACTTATTGGAGACTTCATATCTCTCAATTCGGGCATTTGCTTGAAATATTAACTTCAACTCCTGGAACATCTCATATGCTCCATGACGTTCAAAACATCGTTGAAGTCCCGATTCTAAGCCGTAAAGCATGGCACACTGAACTATCGAGTAGTCATCAGCTTTTCTTTGCCAGACGTTCATAACATCTGGTGTTGCTTCAGCAGCAGGCCTGTCACCCAGCGGTGCTTCCAGGACGTAATTCTTCTGTGCAGCAATGAGGATAATCCTCAGGTTACGGACCCAGTCCGTGTAATTGCTACCATCATCTTTCAACTTTGCTTTCTCAAGGAACGCATTAAAATTCAACGGAACAATAGCACGAGCCATCTATCTACAAGCAACATAAACAAGCAAGATACTATCAGGTACTAAGTTCATGATAAGTTTAAGTTCAGTTAATCAAATTACTTAGGAACTCCCACTTAGATAGACATCCCTCTAATCTTCTAAGTGATCACGTGATCCAAATCAACTAAACCATAACCGATCATCACGTGAGATGGAGTAGTTTTCAATGGTGAACATCGTTATGTTGATCATATCTACTATATGATTCACGCTCGACCTTTCGGTCTCTGTGTTCCGAGGCCATATCTGCATATGCTAGGCTCGTCAAGTATAACCTGAGTATTCTGCGTGTGCAAAACTGGCTTGCACCCGTTGTAGATGGACGTAGAGCTTATCACACCCGATCATCACGTGGTGTCTGGGCACGACGAACTTTGGCAACGGTGCATACTCAGGGAGAACACTTCTTGATAATTTAGTGAGAGATCATCTTATAATGCTACCGTCAATCAAAGCAAGATAAGATGCATAAAAGGATAAACATCACATGCAATCAATATAAGTGATATGATATGGTCATCATCATCTTGTGCTTGTGATCTCCATCTCCGAAGCATCGTCATGATCACCATCGTCACCGGCGCGACACCTTGATCTCCATCGTAGCATCGTTGTCGTCTCGCCAATCTTATGCTTCCACGACTATTACTACCGTTTAGTAATCTAGTAAAGCATTACATCGCGATTGCATTGCATACAATAAAGCGACAACCATATGGCTCCTGCCAGTTGCCGATAACTTAGTTACAAAACATGATCATCTCATACAATAAAATCAGCATCACGCCTTGACCATATCACATCACAACATACCCTGCAAAAACAAGTTAGACGTCCTCTACTTTGTTGTTGCAAGTTTTACGTGGCTGCTACGGGCTTTAAGTAAGAACTCATCTCACCTACGCATCAAAACCACAACGATAGTTCGTCAAATAGACTCCATTTTAACCTTCTCAAGGACCGGGCGTAGTCACACTTGGTTCAACTAAAGTTGGAGAGACAGTCTTCCGCAAGCCATCTATGTGCAAAGCACGTCGAGGGAACCGGTCTCGCATAAGAGTATGCGTAAGGTTGGTCCGGATCGTCTCAACCAACAATACCGCCGAACCAAAGTATGACATGCTGGTAGGCAGTATGACTTGTATCTCCCACAACTCACTTGTGTTCTACTCGTGCATATAACATCAAACCATAAAACCAGGCTCGGATGCCACTGTTGGGGAACGCAGTAATTTCAAAAAATTTCCTACGCACACGCAAGATCATGGTGATGCACAGCAACGAGAGGGGAGAGTGTTGTCTACGTACCAACGCAGACCGACTGCGGAAGCGATCACACAACATAGAGGAAGTAGTCGTACGTCTTATTCCCGATCCGACCGATCCAAGCACCGTTACTCCGGCACCTCCGAGTTCTTAGCACACGTTCAGCTCGATGACGTTCCTCGGGCTCCGATCCAGCAAAGCGTCGAGGAAGAGTTCCGTCAGCACGACGGCGTGATGACGATCTTGATGTACTACCGACGCAGGGCTTCGCCTAAGCACTGTAACGGTATGATCGAGGTGGAATTTGGTGGCAGGGGGCACCGCACACGGCTAAGGAACGATCTCAAGGATCAACTTGTGTGTTTGTGGGGAGCCCCCTGCCCCCGTATATAAAGGAGCAAGGGAGGAGGGGCTGGCCGGCCAAGGTGGGGGCGCAGGAGAGTCCTACTCCCACCGGGAGTAGGACTCCCCCTCCAATCCTAGTCCAACTAGGATTCCCGGGAGGGGGAAAGAGAGAGAGGTGGCCGGCCCACCTTTCCTAGTCCTACTAGGACTTGGGGAAGGGAGGGGCGCCGGCTAGGTTGTGGGCTGCCTCTTCTCTATTTTCCACTAAGGCCCAATAGGCCCATTAGCCTCCCGGGGGGTTCCGGTAACCCTCCCGGTATTCCGGAAAAATCCCGATTTCACCCGGAACACTTCCGATGTCCAAACATAGGCTTCCAATATATCAATCTTTATGTCTCGACCATTTCGAGACTCCTCGTCATGTCCGTGATCACATCCGGGACTCCGAACAACCTTCGGTACATCAAAATGCATAAACTCATAATAACTGTCATCGTAACGTTAAGCGTGCGGACCCTACGGTTCGAGAACAATGTAGACATGACCGAGACACGTCTCCGGTCAATAACCAATAGCGGGACCTGGATGCCCATATTGGCTCCCACATATTCTACGAAGATCTTTATCGGTCAGACCGCATAACAACATACGTTGTTCCCTTTGTCATCGGTATGTTACTTGCCCGAGATTCGATCGTCGGTATCCAATACCTAGTTCAATCTCGTTGCCGGCAAGTCTCTTTACTCGTTCCGTAATACATCATCTAACAACTAACATATTAGTTGCAGTGCTTGCAAGGCTTATGTGATGTGCATTACCGAGAGGGCCCAGAGATACCTCTCCGACAATCGGAGTGACAAACCCTAATCTCGAAATACGCCAACCCAACATCTACCATTGGAGACACCTGTAATACTCCTTTATAATCACCCAGTTACGTTGTGACGTTTGGTAGTACCCAAGGTGTTCCTCCGGTAAACGGGAGTTGCATAATCTCATAGTTATAGGAACATGTATAAGTCATGAAGAAAGCAATAGCAACATACTAAACGATCGGGTGCTAAGCTAATGGAATGGGTCATGTCAATCAGATCATTCTACTAATGATGTGACCTCGTTAATCAAATAACAACTCCTTGTTTATGGTTAGGAAACATAACCATCTTTGATTAATGAGCTAGTCAAGTAGAGGCATACTAGTGACACTCTGTTGGTTTATGTATTCACACATGTATTATGTTTCCGGTTAATACAATTCTAGCATGAATAATAAACTCTTATCATGATATAAGGAAATAAATAATAACTTTATTATTGCCTCTAGGGCATATTTCCTTCACAAACATGCATGAAAATGGTACAGATGGATTCCTTGAATTTTTCTGATAATTTTTCATATATAATTTGTCTCATTTGGAGTTATGGTTGAATTTCTATGAATTTTTGAAGTTTAGGCAATTTTCTGGAATTTTCTATATAAAATTAAATCCAGGAAAGGAGTTATTGCGTCAGCATGACATCACCCTGATGTCAGCAGGTCAAATGGGCGCCTCCAGGTCAAACCTGACCAGTGGGGTCCACTGGTCAGTGACACAATCAACTAACTAAGTTAGTTAACCCTAACTAACTTAGTTAGCCGGGCGGGGCCCGCATGTCAGTGGCTCACTAATTAGCTAATTTTATTAACACTAATTAACTAACATTAATTAAGCAGGCGCCTGGGCCCACACGTCAGTGAGTCAGGGGGGAGTCAACCCAGCTGACCCGGGGTCAAAACACGCCGGAGTTGACCCCGGCTCGTCGCCGGCGAGGCCAGAGACGGCGGAGGGGCTCGGAAATCCTCCTCCGACGACCAAATGGCCAGCGGAGGGCATCTACGCGGAGCTAGGACTCGCCCGCATCCATCTGTGGACACGGCAGGGGCTGAGATGGCCCGAGCTCGCCGGAGGCAAGCTCGCGGCGGTGGCCGGAGTTAGGGGCTGGTGCGGGTTAGCGCTAGGGGGCACGGCAGGCCGAATGGGTGGTTGCGTTAGGCTCCTGGGGATGCGTTGAAGACGGTGGTGCGCTCGGACGTGGGCTTGCACGGCCGTAGCCACGACGGCGTCGAGGCTCAACGGTGGCGAGCTTCGGGTGCTCGCGGGGCAACGGCTACGGGGCGAAATCGACGGTGTGGCTAAGGGGAAAAGGACCGGGAGCTCACAGCGGTGCCGTAGGGGTGGCTAGCGGGCTCGGGGGCGACCTTGATGGTGCGAATCGACGGTGAGGAGCTCGGGCGGCCGAAGTTGAAGAAGAGCTCGAAGTCGACGATGCAGGGCTTCCGGCGGGGCGTGGTTCGGTGAGGGGGTCGAGGACGACGTTGCGGAGCTCGTGGGCACAACCGAGGGGCGAGGGGGTGGCTGTGGCCGTGGTGGTTCTCGTCGGCGGCGACGGCCGCGTTCTGTTGAAGAGGGGGGGAGAGCCAGAGGAGGGGATGAGCGCGGGGGAGGGGAATGAGAGGGCCAGGGGGTGCGTGGCCGTCTCCGTGGCATTGGGAGGGAGCCCGGAAGCAGGAGGTGGCGCGCGCGCGTGCCGGCGAGCGCCGGGCACACGCCCGCGTCCTTCTGTCCGAGGAGGGGGACGACAGGAGGCAGCGGGGTGGGCTGGGCCGCCAGCTGGAGATGGGCCAGGTAAGTGGCCCATGGCCTTTCCCTCTTTATTTTTTTGTGTTTTTCTAATTCTGTTATTCTGTTTTGATTTAGTTTAAATACTAAATCATTTTATAAAATCCTGAAAATATTTATGGACACTTACTGAAATATTTCAGTGGCCCAAAAAATAGTTCCAACATTATTTGAGCATTTGAATTATTTAATAGTATTTAAATGCCCAAATTCAAATATTTATGAATTAAATCAATGCCCCTTTTGGTGACCTAAAATTATATGCACCATTTTTCCCAAGGGTTCTAACCCAAGGCAAGGAGGGTGAACATTTTTGAAGGGCATTTCAGGTTCATTGAATTTATTTTTAGTAAACCCTAGTTGATTTCAGGGGGGGGGTGCTGGGGGTTCTGCTTTCCCCATTTCAATTTTTTGATGAAGGTAAACATGATGCACACTCTAATGCATAATCTAGCTAGGGTGTGACACACAACGTGATTTGTCAACTTCTATTTACCCTTCATAAGGACCCTTTTCATCGAATCCGCTCCAACTAAAGTGGGAGAGACAGACACCCGCCAGCCACCTTATGCAACTAGTGCATGTCAGTCGGTGGAACCGGTCTCACGTAAGCGTACGTGTAAGGTTGGTCCGGGCCGCTTCATCCCACAATACCGCTGAAGCAAGATAAGACTAGTAGCGGCAAGAAAGTTGACAACATCTACGCCCACAACAAATTGTGTTCTACTCGCGCAAGAAGAACTACGCATAGACCTAGCTCATGATGCCACTGTTGGGGAACGTTGCAGAAAACAAAAAATTTCCTATGGTTTCACCAAGATCCATCTATGTGTTCATCTAGCAACGAGTGATCGGATGCATCTACATACCTTTGTAGATCGCGAGCGGAAGCGTTCAAAGAACGGGGATGAGGTAGTCATACACGACGTGATCCAAATCACCGGAGATCCTAGCGCCAAACGGACGGCACCTCCGCGTTCAACACACGTACAGTCAGCGTGACGTCTCCTCCTTCTTGATCCAGCAAGGGGAAGGAGAGGTTGAAGATGATCCAGCAGCACGACGGCGTGGTGGTGGATGCAGGGCGTCACAGCAGCAGGGCTTCGTTGTATACTACGAGAGGAAGAGGTGTAGCAGGGGAGAGGGAGGCGCCAAGACTCAAGGTCTCCTTGCCCCCTCTTCCCCCCTTCATATATATAGGATCCCCTAG
The DNA here is from genome assembly GCA_034509565.1 of Triticum monococcum. Lineage (NCBI taxonomy): Eukaryota > Viridiplantae > Streptophyta > Magnoliopsida > Poales > Poaceae > Triticum > Triticum monococcum. Next base: position 829,463,775 of record CM067842.1, read on the forward strand.
GGGGGCGCCGGCCCTAGGAGATTAGATCTCCTAGGGGGGCGGCGGCCAGGGCTGGAGTGGCCCCCAAGGCAAGGTGGGGCGCCCCCCCACCCCTAGGGTTTCAACCCTAGGCGCATGGGGTGGGCCTAGGGGGGCGCACCAGCCCACTATGGTCTGGTTCCCCTCCCCACTTTGGCCCATGGGGCCCTCCGGGATGGGTGGCCCCACCCGGTGGACCCCTGGGACCCTTCCGGTGGTCCCGGTACAATACCGGACCCCGAAACTTGTCCCGATGGCCGAAACAACACTTCCTATATATAATTATTTACCTCCGGACTATTCCGAAACTCCTCGTGACGTCTGGGATCTCATCCGGGACTCCGAACAACATTCGGGTTACTGCATATACATATCTTCACAACCTAGTGTCACCGAACCTTAAGTGTGTAGACCCTACAGGTTTGGGAGACATGTAGACATGACCGAGACGACTCTTCGGTCAATAACCAATAGCGGGATCTGGATACCCATGTTGGCTCCCACATGCTTCTCGATGATCTCATCGGATGAACCACGATGTCGAGGATTCAAGCAACCCCGTATACAATTCCCTTTGTCAATCGATATGTTACTTGCCCGAGATTCGATCGTCGGTATCCCAATACCTTGTTCAATCTTGTTACCGGCAAGTCACTTTACTCGTACCGTAATGCATGATCCCGTGACCAGACACTTGGTCACTTTGAGCTCATAATGATGATGCATTACCGAGTGGGCCCAGTGATACCTCTCCGTCACACGGAGTGACAAATCCCAGTCTTGATCCGTGTCAACCCAACAGACACTTTCGGAGATACCCGTAGTATACCTTTATGGTCACCCAGTTACGTTGTAACGTTTGGTACACCCAAAGTACTCCTACGGTATCTGGGAGTTACACGATCTCATGGTCTAAGGAAAGGATACTTGACATTGGAAAAACTCTAGCAAACGAACTATACGATCTTTATGATATGTTTAGGATTGGGTCTTGTCCATCACATCATTCTCCTAATGATGTGATCTCGTTATCAATGACATCCAATGTCCATAGTTAGGAAACCATGACTATCTGTTGATCAACGAGCTAGTCAACTAGAGGCTTACTAGGGACATGTTGGTGTCTATTATTCACACATGTATTACGATTTCCGGATAACACAATTATAGCATGAATAAAGACAATTATCATGAACAAGGAAATATAATAATAATGCTTTTATTATTGCCTCTAGGGCATATTTCCAACACGTTCAACACACGTACGGTCAGCATGACGTCTCCCCCTTCTTGATCCAGCAAGGGGAAGGAGAGGTTGAGGAAGATGGCTCCAGCAGAAGCACGACGGCATGGTGTTGGTGGAGAAGCAGTACTCCGACAGGGCTTCGCCGAGCTCTACGGAGGAGGAGGAGGTGTTGGAGGGGAGAGGGAGGCGCCAGGGGCATGGGTGCGGCTGCCCTCCCTCCCCCTCTATATATAGGGGCCCTAGGGGGGGCGTCGGCCCTAGGAGATCCAATCTCCTAGGGGGGCGGTGGCCAAGGGGGTGGAGTGCCCCCCAAGGCAAGTGGGGAGCCCCCCACCCTAGGGTTTCAACCCTAGGCGCAAAGGGTGGGCCTTGGGGGCGCACCAGCCCACTAAGGGCTGGTTCCCCTCCCCACTTCAGCCCATGGGCCCTCCGGGATGGGTGGCCCCACCCGGTGGACCCCCGGGAACCTTCCTGTGGTCCCGGTACAATACCGGTGACCCCCGATGGCCGAAACTGCACTTCCTATATATAATTCTTCACCTTCGGACCATTTCGGAACTCCTCGTGATGTCCGGGATCTCATCCGGGACTCCGAACAACTTTCGGGTTACTGCATATTCATATCCCTACAACCCTACCGTCACCGAACCTTAAGTGTGTAGACCCTACGGGTTCGGGAGACATGTAGACATGACCGAGATGGCTCTCCGGTCAATAACCAATAGCGGGATCTGGATACCCATGTTGGCTCCCACATGCTCCTTGATGATCTCATCGAATGAACCACGATGTCGAGGATTCAAGCAACCCCGTATACAATTCCCTTTGTCAATCGTTACGTTACTTGCCCGAGATTCGATCGTCGGTATCCCAATACCTCGTTCAATCTCGTTACCAGCAAGTCACTTTACTCGTGCCGTAATGCATGATCCCGTGACCAGACACTTGGCCACTTTGAGCTCATTGTGATGATGCATTACCGAGTGGGCCCAGTGATACCTCTCCGTCATATGGAGTGACAAATCCCAGTCTTGATCCGTGTCAACCCAACAGACACTTTTGGAGGTACCTGTAGTATACCTTTATAGTCACCCAGTTACGTTGTGACGTTTGGTACACCCAAAGCACTCCTATGGTATCCGGGAGTTACACGATCTCATGGTCTAAGGAAAAGATACTTGACATTGGAAAAACTCTAGCAAACGAACTATACGATCTTGTGCTATGTTTAGGATTGGGTCTTGTCCATCACATCATTCTCCTAATGATGTGATCTCGTTATCAATGACATCCAATGTCCATAGTCAGGAAACCATGACTATATGTTGATCAACGAGCTAGTCAACTAGAGGCTTACTAGGGACATGTTGGTGTCTATTTATTCACACATGTATTACGATTTCCGGATAACACAATTATAGCATGAATAAAAGACAATTATCATGAACAAGGAAATATAATAATAATGCTTTTATTATTGCCTCTAGGGCATATTTACAATAGTCTCCTACTTGCACTAGAGTCAATAATCTAGTTACATTGTGCTGAATCGAACACCCATAGAATTCTGGTGTTGATCATGTTTTGCTCTAGGGAGAGGTTTAGTCAATGGATCTGCTACATTCAGGTCTGTATGTACTTTACAAATATCTATGTCTCCATCTTGAACATTTTAATGAATAGAGTTGAAGCGACGCTTGATGTGCCTGGTCTTCTTGTGAAACCTGGGCTCCTTGGCAAGTGTAATAGCTCCAGTGTTGTCACAGAAGAGTTTGATTGGCCCCGACGCATTGGGTATGACTCCTAGGTCGGTGATGAACTCCTTCACCCAAATTGCTTCATGTGCTGCCTCCGAGGCTGCCATGTACTCCGCTTCACATGTAGATCCCGCCACGACGCTCTGCTTGCAACTGCACCAGCTTACTGCCCCACCATTCAAAATATACACGTATTCGGTTTGTGACTTAGAGTCATCCAGATCTGTGTCGAAGCTAGCGTCAACGTAACCCTTTACGACGAGCTCTTCATCACCTCCATAAACGAGAAACATTTCCTTAGTCCTTTTCAGGTACTTCAGGATATTCTTGACCGCTGTCCAGTGTTCCTTGCCGGGATTACTTTGGTACCTACCTACCAAACTTACGGCAAGGTTTACGTCAGGTCTGGTACACAGCATGGCATACATAATAGAACCTATGGCTGAGGCATAGGGGATGACACTCATCTCTTCTATATCTTCTGCCATGGTCTGACATTGAGCTAAGCTCAATTTCACACCTTGCAACACAGGCAAGAACCCCTTCTTAGACTGGTCCATATTGAACTTCTTCAATATCTTATGAAGGTATGTGCTTTGTGAAAGGCCTATGAGGCATCTTGATCTATCTCTATAGATCTTGATGCCTAATATATATGCAGCTTCTCCAAGGTCCTTCATTGAAAAACTCTTATTCAAGTAGGCCTTAATGCTGTCCAAGAGTTCTATATCATTTCCCATCAAAAGTATGTCATCTACATATAATATGAGAAATTCTACAGAGCTCCCACTCACTTTCTTGTAAACGCAGGCTTCTCCATAAGTCTGCGTAAACCCAAACGCTTTGATCATCTCATCAAAGCGAATGTTCCAACTCCGAAATGCTTGCACCAGCCCATAAATCAAGCGTTGGAGCTTGCACACCTTGTCAGCATTCTTAGGATCGACAAAACCTTCCGGCTGCATCATATACAATTCTTCCTTAAGGAAACCATTAAGGAATGCCATTTTGACGTCCATTTGCCATAGCTCATAATCATAGAATGCGGAAATTGCTAACATGATTCAGACGGACTTTAGCTTCGCTACCGGTGAGAAAGTCTCATTGTAGTCAACCCCTTGAACTTGTCGATAACCCTTAGCGACAAGCCGAGCTTTATAGATGGTCACATTACCATCTGCGTCTGTCTTCTTCTTAAAGATCCATTTATTTTCTATGGCTCGCCGCTCAAGGGGCAAGTCAGTCAAAGTCCATACTTCATTTTCATAAATGGATCATATCTCAGATTTCATGGCTTCTAGCCATTTGTCAGAATCCGGGCCCGCCATTGCTTCTTCATAGTTCGAAGGTTCACCGTTGTCTAACAACATTATTTGCAAGACAGGGTTGCCGTACCACTCTGGTGTGGAACGTGTCCTTGTGGACCTACGAAGTTCAGTAGCAACTTGATCTGAAGTTTCATGACCATCATCATTAATCTCCTCTCTAGTCGGTGCAGGCACCTCAGGAACATTTTCTTGAGTTGTGCCATTTTCCGGTTCAAGAGGTAATACTTCATCAAGTTCTACTTTCCTCCCACTTACTTCTTTCGAGAGAAACTCCTTCTCTAGAAAGGATCCATTCTTGGCAACAAAGATCTTGCCTTTGGATCTGAGGTAGAAGGTATACCCAATAGTTTCTTTAGGGTATCCTATGAAGACGCATTTTTCCGACTTGGGTTCGAGCTTTTTAGGTTGAAGTTTCTTGACATAAGCATCACATCCCCAAACTTTTAGAAATGACAGCTTAGGTTTCTTCCCAAACCATAATTCATACGGTGTCGTCTCAACGGATTTCGACGGAGCCCTATTTAAAGTGAATGCGGCAGTCTCTAAAGCATAGCCCCAAAATGATAGCGGTAAATCGGTAAGAGACATCATAGATCACACCATATCTAATAGAGTGCGATTACGACGTTCGGACACAACATTACGCTGAGGTGTTCCAGGCGGCGTCAGTTGTGAAACTATTCCACATTTTCTTAAGTGTGTGCCAAATTCGTGACTCAAGTATTCTCCTCCACGATCTGATCACAAGAACTTGATTTTCCTGTCACGTTGATTCTCAACCTCACACTGAAATTCCTTGAACTTTTCAAAGGTCTCAGACTTGTGTTTCATTCAATAGATATACCCATATCTACTCAAGTCATCAGTGTGGGTGAGAACATAACGATAGCCACCGCGACCCTCAACACTCATTGGACCGCATACATCAGTATGTATGATTTCCAATAAGTAGGTTGCTCGCTCCATTGTTCCTGAGAACGGAGTCTTGGTCATTTTACCCATGAGGCATGGTTCACACGTGTCAAATGATTCGTAATCAAGAGACTCTAAAAGTCCATCTGCATGGAGCTTCTTCATGCGTTTGACACCTATGTGACCAAGGCGGTAGTGCCACAAGTATGTGGGACTATCATTAGCAATCATACATCTTTTGGTATTCACACTATGAATATGTGTAGCATTACGCTCGAGATTCATTAAGAATAAACCATTCACCATCGGAGCATGACCATAAAACATATCTCTCATATAAATAGAACAACCATTATTCTCAGATTTAAATGAGTAGCCATCTCGTATTAAACGAGATCCTGATACAATGTTCATGCTCAAACTTGGCACTAAATAACAATTATTGAGGTTCAAAACTAACCCCGTAGGTAAATGTAGAGGTAGAGTGCCGACAGCGATCACATCGACCTTGGAACCATTCCCGACGCGCATCGTCACCTCGTCCTTCGCCAGTCTCCGCTTATTCCACAGCTCCTGCTTTGAGTTACAAATGTGAGCAACTCCACCAGTATCAAATACCCAAGAGCTACTACGAGTACTGGTAAGGTACACATCAATTACATGTATATCACATATACCTTTCGTGATGCCGGCCTTCTTGTCCGCTAAGTATTTGGGGCAGTTCCGCTTCCAGTGACCACTTCCCTTGCAATAAAAACACTCAGTCTCAGGCTTGGGTCCATTCTTTGGCTTCTTCCCGGCAGCTTGCTTGCCGGGCGCGGCAACTCCCTTGCCGTCCTTCTTGAAGTTCTTCTTACCCTTGCCTTTCTTGAACTTAGTGGTTTTATTCACCATCACCACTTGATGTTCCTTTTTGACTTCTACCTCTACTAATTTTATCATTGCAAATACTTCAGGAATGGTCTTTTCCATCCCCTGCATATTGAAGTTCATCACGAAGCTCTTGTAGCTTGGTGGAAGCGACTGGAGGATTCTGTTAATGACCGCGTCATTCGGGAGATTAACTCCCAGGTGAGTCAAGCGGTTATGTAACCCAGACATAGTGAGTATGTGCTCACTGACAGAACTATTTTCCTCCATCTTATAGTTGAAGAACTTGTCGGAGACTTCATATCTCTCGACCCGGGCATGAGCTTGAAAAACCATTTTCAGCTCTTCGAACATCTCATATGCTCCGTGTCTCTCAAAACGCTTTTGGAGCCCCGGCTCTAAGCTGTAAAGCATGCCGCACTGAACGAGGGAGTAATCATCAGAACGTGTCTGCCAAGCGTTCATAATGTCTTGTTCTGCAGGGAGAGCAGGTGCTTCACCTAGCGGTGCTTGTAGGACATAATCTTTCCTAGCAGCTATGAGGATGATCCTCAGGTTCCGGACCCAGTCCGTATAGTTGATGCCATCGTCTTTCAGCTTGGTTTTCTCTAGGAACGCGTTGAAGTTGAGGACAACATTGGCCATTTGATCTACAAGACATGTTGTAAAGATTTTAGACTAAGTTCATGATAATTAAGTTCATCTAATCAAATTATTCAATGAACTCCCACTCAGATAGACATCCCTCCAGTCATCTAAGTAAAACATGATCCGAGTTAACTAGGCCGTGTCCAATCATCACGTGAGACGGAGTAGTCAACATCGGTGAACATCTTCATGTTGATCGTATCTTCTATACGACTCATGCTCGACCTTTCGGTCTTCTGTGTTCTGAGGCCATGTCTGTACATGCTAGGCTCGTCAAGTCAACCTAAGTGTTTGCATGTGTAAATCTGTCTGACACCCGTTGTATGTGAACGTTGGAATCTATCACACCCGATCATCACGTGGTGCTTCGAAACAACGAACTGTCGCAACGGTGCACAGTTAGGGGGAACACTTTCTTGAAATTATTATGAGGGATCATCTTATTTACTACCGTCGTTCTAAGTAAACAAGATGCAAAAACATGATAAACATCACATGCAATCAAATAATAGTGACATGATATGGCCAGTATCATACAACTTCCTTTGATCTCCATCTTGGGGCTCCATGATCATCTTGTCACCGGCATGACACCATGATCTCCATCATCATGATCTCCATCATCGTGTCTCCATGAAGTTGCTCGCCAACTATTACTTCTATGTCACACCCTAGTTTAGTTCAAGCATTAGAGTGTGCATCATGTTTAATTTCCTCCTAAATTTGAAATGGGGAAGACAGAACCCCCAGCACCCCCCTGGAAACAACTAGGGTTTACAAAAAATATTTTCAATGAACCTGAAATGCCCTTCTAAAAAGTTCACCCTCTTTGTCTTGGGTTAGAACCTCTGGCAAAATTGGTGCACAATTTTCTAGGTCAACAGAAGGTCATTGAATTAAATCATAAGTATTTGAGTTTGGGCATTTAAATGCCATAAAATAATTTAAATGCTCAAATAATTCTGGAAATAAATGTTTGCTGTTGGATATATTCTAAACAGAGCCCACAATTATTTTTAGGATTTTTGGAAACGTTTTAGTATTTTTAATAAAGCCCAACAGTTGCAGAAATAATAATAAATAAGAAAAACAGAAAAAAAGAGAGAGGGAAGCCCACCTGGGCCTTACCCGTGCTGGCCCAGCCACCTCCTCGGCCTAGCCGACTGGCTTGCCAGTCGTCGTCCTCCTCGCGCCAGAAGGCAGGGGCGCATGCTCGCCGCGCGCCGGCCACGCACCGGCCACCTCCTGCTTCTGCCGATGTCTTGGAGACGTCCAGGGACGCCACGCCGACCCCACGTCCCCCTCTCATCCTCCCTCACTCTCCCCCTCGTCTCCCTCATCCTCTCTCGCGATGGCCGAGCGCGTCCCTCGCCGCCGTTGCCGTAGTTGTCACCAGAGCCACCCCTCGCCCCTCCGACAAGCCCAATAGCTCCGCCTCGTCGCCCTGGACCTCTCCGCTGACCCATACGACTCCAAACGCCGCCGAACGCCGTCTTCGCCCTCGTCTTCAACCTCGGGCACCCGAGCCATCTCCGGTCGATTCGCCGCCGCCAGGACCTCCCCGAGCTTGCTGACCCCCTCTCTGACCCTGCTGTGAGCTCCTCTTCCTCTCCCCCTAGCTCCCGTGCTCGTTTGGCCTCTGTAGTCGCCACTTCCACCGCACCCGAATGCTCCCCGCCGCCGGCCATGGCGCCGTCGTGGCCAGAGCCATAGTGGCTCGAAGCCAAGCTCACCGTTGTGCTTAGCGCAGCACCAGGAGCCCGTAGCCACCCCCAGCTCCTTCTCCCGTGCACCGTAGCATCAAACCCAACCCCGTCCGAACTCCGGCCGCCGCTGTCGAGCTTGCCGATGTCGTTTCCGGCGTCCCCGTGTCCAACCAATTGCACCACTGGATGCGGCAGCTCCCCAGCTACACGTAGCACGTCTCCGCCGTCGATTTGGTCACCAAAGGACCAAATCCGAAGCTCTCCGCCGTCTCGGGTCTCGCCGGCGTCAAGTCGCCAGTGGGTTTGACCGTCCGACCAGGGGTTTGACCCCGCTGACCAAGTTAACCCTCGGGTGGGCCCAGTTTGACCCCTCTGGGTCAATGACAAATGGGACCCACCTACTAATTAAGTAGGATTAGGACTAACTAAAAACTAGTTAGACTAATGACACTGACACGCGGGACCCACTGGTCAGGTTTGACCCGGACCGGGTCTGTTGACCTACTGAGGTCAGCATGACACAATGCTGACGCAGTAATGCATTTCTTGGATTTATTTTTATTCAGGAAATTCCAGAAAATGTTTAAAACTTCTAAAAATCATAGAAATTCAACCGTAACTCCAAATGAAATAATTTATATATGAAAAATTATCAGAAAAATTCAATCTATCCATTTGTAATGGTTTCATGCATGAAAAAACAAGTATACCTTGCTGTTTAAGCAGAATAAGGTAATGCACTAATAAGGCCATGTTTAATGAGCTAATATTTGAATCTTTGATTCAAATGAGTTCATTCCTTTCTGTTTTAGCTTGCATTAGGCCAAGACACATCCATATTGCCATGTCATAGCATGCATCATATTGTTGCATACCGTCATGTGTTGATTGTGTTCCGATGTGTTCTTCGTGGTAGGTTCTGCCTCCGAGGATATTCACGAGTATCCAACTGAAGGGCAGTATCCCACTACCACTCCATCAGGCAAGCAACCATTGATCATTCCGATACAAACCCATGTTCTCACTTCTGCTCCTGTTTACTGCATTAATACATCACGATTCAGACTACTCTGTGCTATGGTAGTTGAACCCTTATCCTCTGCATGACCTGTCATTGCCACACTAACTAGATGAAACCCACTAGCATGTGTAGGAGTTGATTGAGCCATGTATGTGATTCCTACCTTGCTATGCCTACTATGCTTAGAGTTGTGTCAGGTCTGGTTCATCTGGGTGATGGGCTAGAGTGAAATGCTTATGTCGGTAACGTGAGGGATGTGTTGAACATGTTTTGGTGAAGGTATCGATGAGAGGCCATGTAGGAGTACATGGTGGGTTGTTTCATTGAGGCCGTCCATAAGAACTGAGATCTGTATGTGTGATTTAAGATGCAGTTACTACCGTACATTTGGGCCCGAAACCAATGGACCCTCTCGGCTTCTTAATCACCCTAGTACTCTATCCAGGAGTTGCAAATAGTTTCTGGTGTTTGTAGGTTATGTGTTGGCGGCCGTGCGTAGCGCTGACCCTAGGAGTGGGCTATGTTGCGGTAGATACATCATGGCACGGTGTACCGAGTCACCCGTTTGGTGTCTCGGGAACCCTGTCCACATCATTCGGGGCCATATGTGGAAACCTCGGCCGAACTCCCTGCGGATGGAACCTGGATAGGCGATAAACCTGGACTAGAGACTTAAGTGGTTAGGTAGGACATGGCCGACACCCTCGCCGGGCTTCCGCTTGAAGGTTGCCGAGTACATGTCGTGTAAACGGCAGTAAGTGGTGAAAGCATGTATGACGAAGTACACCCCTGCAGGGTATAAAACTATTCGAATAGCCGCGTCCGCGGTAAAGGACTACTTGGTTGCCTATACAGTTCATAGAAAAGTTAATGGATACTACTAAAAGACTCAAAATAAGTGTGAGTACCGAGGATGGCCCTCTCGTAGGATGACGAGGGAGGATCCCCGGTGGAGTATTGTGTTGGTGAGTAGTGGACTCGTGTGCGAAAACTATTTTACTAGAGAAGTTCCGTAGGATAGCTTAGCCAAGAGTCAAAGCTGGCTTGCTGCAATAACCCCACCACTTTCTTGAGAATGAGCATGTATAGTAGGTTCTGATGTAAGACTTGCTGAGTACCTTGTACTCATGTTTGCTTATTTATTGTTTTCAGATGACAACACTGCCTCCTCCGATGGGTTTTATGTAGACCTTGATGCCGATGAGTGACTAGCCACCCAGGTGGTGATCCTGGCCATGGAGGGCCCTATGTAGATAGACAGGCTTCGAGAAGCCTTCTTTCTTTCTAGTGTCTGTACTCAGACCGGTCGCTTCCGCATGTGCTTGTATGATTGTATGACTTGAGTGTCGGGTCATGTGACCCCTATCTGTATGAACATGTTATGTATGGCTCTCTGGAGCCTTTAAATAAAGTACTTGAGTTGTAGAGTTTTGTTGTGATGCCATGTTGTATGTACTCATATCGGGCATATTGTGTGTATGATTGAAATGCTTGGTATGAGTGGGATCCGACAATCTAGTTGTTTATCCTTGGCAGCCTTTCTTATGGGGAAATGTAGTCTAGTGTTCCTCGAGCCATAGTAGTCCGCTACAGCCCGGTTCACCGGAGTCCTGCTAGCCCAGCACTACTGTTCAGGACACTTGACTGGCCGGCATGTGTTTCACTTCGTTCCTATGTCTATCCCTTCGGGGAAATGTCACACGGTGACTTCCGGAGTCCTGCCTAGCCTGCTACAGCCCGGGTTCCCCGGAGTCCTATTAGCCTAGTGCTACAGCCCGGAATCACTCGCTGATGACCGACATGCTCGATGTGATTCATGTATGCCTGTCTCCATAGGTCTGTGCCGCTTTGGGTTCACGACTAGCCATGTCAGCCCGGGTTCTCTGTCATATGGATGCTAGCGACACTATCATATACGTGAGCCAAAAGGCGCAAACGGTCCCGGGCCATGGTAAGGCGACACCCATGGGATACCGTGCGTGAGGCCGCAAAGTGATATGAGGTGTTACCGGCTAGATCGATGTGGCTTGGAATCGGGGTCCTGACAGCGTTGGCATCAGAGCCGGACTGTCTGTAGGTTCGTTGAGCCAAACTGGTCGATGGCGAGTCTAGAAATGCTTTAGTTATATGTAGGGGAATTGATTGTGGAAGGGAACGTAAGGCTCTTTTACTCCTTTACCCTATGTCTCTGATCTGAGTCATTCTCTTCTCTTTTAATGTGGGTTAAGGACTAGGCTCTCTTCTTCTATCAGGTTCACGTGTTACTAATCCGTAGTAGCTTATAGGATTGTTGTTACAAGCCCCAGTTCAGTTTCTACTATTTTAGTATGTTGCTAATTGGATCAGAACCTTGATATGATGATGTTGAGTGGTATTGCAAACTGTTGTGGATGTCTCAAATCTTTTTCTGAGCATTTACAGCTGTTATGCTGTCCAATTTTCCCTAGAAATTCTAATGTCTTTGCATTGTGATTGTGCTTTCAGATGGCCAACCGTGCTCAAAACCAAGTGGTTCGCCTGACCCGGTGCCTCGATGTGCCCGGTCATACTGCTATGTTAGTCCGGGTCATGATCGAGACGGGTTACCATTGGTATCCCGAATACACCGTCGAAGAGCAATTCCGAGACTTTAATCAAAGCCAATATTTCTGCACCGTCAGGATATTTCCTTCTTATCCTGGATCTATCGAGCCCCTTCACTGTTCCTATGGACTCGGGGTTACTGTTAGATGGTTGTGCAGGATGCTGCCTATTCCATGATGACCATCATGCGAGTCCGGACTGGCCTGCTTCGGAACATCGACTTCCGTTACATGCCAGCTTCACTTCCGGGAGCGCAAGGGTATCTTCAGGCTATCTATGCCGACTCCACTTAGGAGGACTCATTAACTCGTACCACTGCCGAGATGCTCGAAGATAAGGACCGAGAGAATCAGGCCTTGAGGCTGGAGCTTTTCAATACCCGTGCTGATCATTGGGCTACATTGACTCGGTTTGCACCTGCGGTGCAAGCTGGATGTATGGATACAAGGGATCTGTATCCTGTGAGATCTGCTTTGCCAGACATGGTGGATTGGCGTGATGTGGGAGGCATCACGCCACCCCGTGGTCCCCGCAGGCCACCGTTTGTTGGTCCAAGACCTCATCCTAGCCCCTATGGTCCACAGGCTCCTCAGGACCGTCTGTTCCCGGATGGTCACGTTGAACTTCCAGGCTATGGAGGTGACTTCTATGAGGACTACTACGGAGCTGTCTGAGTTAGTAGTAGTACCACTAGTATTGTAGTAGTTGTATCTCCACTGTCCTGCATGACTTGTGGAATATGACTTTGTGTGTAATCAATTCCGGAGGTGTAGACAAATAATGTATAGGAGCTTGGAATGCCTCCGATGAGATGTAACGTCTTTCATCATAGTTGTACTGTAGCCTGGGCTTGTACTAAACTATGTATGATATGTATGACCGTTGGTATATATATGGCAGTTTTATATTACCATGACATATGGATGAACATCTCTGCATTCCATGTTATCCATTACATTCTGCACTTCCTTGCTAAGTTTGAGCCATCATTGTCTAAACCGTTGTCTTGTTTTCTCCTAGGATGGTCAACACCCACAGAAACCCTGCTGCCCCGGAGCAGGGGGAAGCCAGTGCAGCTAGAGGTGAAAATCTGCCTCACCCGCCTTCTCTGGCCGAGGTAATGCTGGAGGCGGAAAGAAACAAGCGTGAGACTAACCGCCTGCTGGAGCGGATTGAGCAGAACACTGCACGCCACCCGCGAATGACTTGGTGTCAATCAATGACTTTATCAAGTTGTATCCACCAAAAGTTTAACCATTTCGTCGAGCCCCTCGACGCGGATGACTGGCTTCGCAGCATCACCCACAAGCTACGTTCTGCCAACGTAGCCGAAGCCGACAAGGTTACTTATGCTGCCTATCACCTCGAAGGCCCTGCTAGCCTTTGGTGGGAAAACTTCGAAGCTATGCGCCCAGTTGGCCAAATCACTACTTGGGCTGAATTCAGTGAGGCTTTCCATGAGAATCACATTCCGGAAGGTCTCATGGATCGCAAGAGGGAGGAGTACTGCAACTTCACCCAAGGAAGACTGACTGTGGATGCTTATAGTCGTGAATTTGGGAATCTGGCACGTTATGCCCCTGAAGAGGTATCTACTGATGCTAAGAAGCAGGCAAGGTTCCGCAAGGGACTTAGCCCTGAGCTCCGCCGTGATCTCCGTCTGCACGAGTGCACATTCTTTCAAAAGTTGGTCAATAAAGCCATCAGTGCTGAGACAGGCCAGACTGATTATGATGCTTCACGCAAGCACTCCCATGATTTTGGCTCTTCATCCGGCTCTGGAGCTCAGAAGCGCCGGGTGTGGATCCCAAGTATGGCACTGCCACCCAGGTTCATCCCGAGGCCATCCTTTGAGGCGCCTCGTCCCAACCAGCGGTTTGCACCGCCCAAGCCCTATTGTGGCCCCGCTGCTAATGCTGCTCCATGCCCCAATGTGGTGACGTGCTTCAAGTGTGGAGAGCCGGGTCACTATAGCCAAGAGTGTCCCCAGAACAACAACCCCAATCAAACTGGAAAGTCCGTTGGCCGTGGTAAGCCCGCGGGAAAAACATTCTACGCCAAGCCGGCCACCACTGCACGTGGCCATGTCAACTATGTTTCAGCCGAGGAGGCTCATGAGGATCCTAACATCGTCCTTGGTACGCTCCTTGTTAACTGCCATCCGGCATCTGTTCTTTTCGATACTGGAGCATATCATTCATTCATATCCGAGAACTATGCTCGATTGCATAACACGACATTCTGTGACATGCCCACTTCCATGGTAATTCAAACTCCGAGTTCCAAATGGCAAACTTCTAGAGTAAGCCATGGGAACGAAATTCTTGTCGATAGACTTGTCTTCCTTGCATCCTTAATAGCTCTCAAGTCCTTGGACATAAACATCATCTTCGGTATGGACTGGATGTCAGCTCATTATGCTAAGATCGATTGTGCCACTAGAACCGTTCAACTTACTCACCCATCGGGCAAGACAGTCAATGTCTTAACTCGAGTGGCCAAGCGCCAACTTTACTCCCTAAATGCCAACCCCCTTCCAGACCTTGAGGATGTTCCAGTAGTCCGAGACTTTCCGGATGTCTTTCCAGAAGAACTGCCAGGTGTTCCACTTGACCGGGATGTCGAGTTTGTGATAGACCTTGTTCCAAGAACCGTCCCAATTTCTAGAAGACCCTACAAGATGGCACCCTTAGAACTAGCCGAGCTTAAGAACCAACTCGATGAGTCCTTGAAAAAGGGTTTCATCCGTCCTAGTTCCTCTCCTTGGGCTTGCCCCGTCCTCTTCGTTAAGAAGAAGGATGGAACGGATCGAATGGTTGTGGATTACCGACCTGTCAACTTGGTCACCATCAAGAACCAATACCCGCTTCCCAGGATCAATGATCTATATGATCAGCTCGCTGGATCCTCAATCTTCTCCAAGATGGATTTGAGGTTGGGCTACCATCAAATCAAAATCAGAAACGGGGACATTCCCAAAATGGCCTTTGTTACTCGTTATGGCCAATACCAGTACACCGTCATGTCTTTCGGTTTAACCAATGCCCCAGTTACCTTCTCTCGGTTAATGAACTCGGTCTTCATGGAGTACCTGGATAAATTTGTCATAGTATACCTCGATGACATACTCATCTACTCCAAGAATGAAGAGGAACATGCCGAACATCTAAGGCTGGTATTGATGAAACTTCGAGAGTATCACCTTTATGCCAAATTCTCCAAGTGTGAATTTTGGTTGCCATAAGTGACCTATCTAGGCCATGTAATCTCTGGTAATGGTATTGCTGTCAATCCCGAGCGAGTTCAAGCTGTCCTTGATTGGACTCCACCTGAGACAGTTAAGCAAGTTCGGAGCTTCCTTGGCTTAGCGAGCTATTGCCGCCGCTTCGTCAAGAATTTCTCCAAGGTTGCTAAACCTCTAACTGAACTCCTCAAGAAAGATAAAAAGTTCGAGTGGACTCCATAGTGCGAGTTCAGCTTTCAGGAACTGAAAAGACGCCTAACATCTGCTCCTGTACGTGTACCACCACATTTCTCCAAGGACTTTATTATCTATTGCGACGCCTCGTGACAAGGACTAGGTTGCATACTCATGCAAGATCGTCAGGTAATTACCTATGCTTCACGGCAATTACATCCACATGAGGAAAATTATCCCACACCTGATCTAGAGCTGGCAGCTGTAGTCCATGCACTTAAAACTTGGCGACATTACCTCCTCGGTAATCATTGTGAGATCTTCACCGATCACCAAAGTTTGAAATATATCTTTACCCAACCAGATTTGAATCTCAGGCAAAGATGTTGGGTTGAGTTGATCTCGGATTACGACTTAGGAATAACTTACACCCCAGGCAAAGCCAATGTCATGGCTGATGCGCTAAGCCGTAAGTCCTATTGTAACAACCTGATGTTACAACAAAGTCAACCACTTCTCCATGAGGAATTTCGTAAGCTTAATCTTCACATTGTTCCTCGAGGATTCCTATCCACCCTGGTGGCGAAACCTACCCTTAGGGATCAGATCATCAAGGCACAGAAGGTAGATCCGGGAATCTCCTGTATTAAGAGAAACATTAAGAAAGGAGTCGCGAATTGTTTCTCCATTGATGATCAAGGTGTCGTATACTTTGGAAATCGCCTAGTGGTTCCAAAGGCATGGAACCTGAGGCGGCTGATCCTTAAGGAAGCTCATGAATCCCCTCTCACCATTCATCTCGGTAGTACTAAAATGTATAAAGACCTACGCCAGAGGTTTTGGTGGACTAGGATGAAGAGAGAAAACGCTCAATACATTGCTAATTGTGACGTTTGTCGTCGTGTTAAAGCAGAGCATCAACGGCCTGCTGGCACCCTTCAACCTTTGGCTATTCCTGAATGGAAATGGGATAAAATCAGTATGGATTTCATCACAGGGTTTCCCAGGACCAAGAGAGGGAATAATGCCATCTTCATCGTGATCGGCCGACTTTCCAAAGTAGCCCATTTCCTACCTGTTCGTGAGAGTATCACCGCTAGCCAGCTAGCCGAATTATACATCTCCCGAATAGTGTCTCTTTATGGTGTCCCATTGGAAATTAACTCAGACCGTGGGAGTCTCTTCACCTCTCGATTTTGGGAAAGTTTCCAAAATGCTATGGGGACTCATCTCATTTTTAGCACCGCCTTCCATCCTCAATCAAGTGGTCAAGTAGAGCGAGTCAATCAAATTCTGGAAGATATGCTCCAAGCTTCTGTTATCTCGTTCGGAATGAGTTGGGAGAAATGCCTCCCATTCGCGGAGTTTGCTTATAACAATAGTTATCAAGCCAGCTTGGGCAAAGCTCCTTTTGAAGTTCTCTATGGACGAAAATGTCGAACGCCTCTTAACTGGTCTGAAACCAGGGAAAGACAACTCTTTGGCCCGGATATGATTCAGGAAGTAGAAGAGCAGGTTCGCATTATTCGTGAGAAATTGAAAACAGCCCAATCTCGTTAAAAGAGTCAATATGATCGTAAACATAAGCCTATGACTTATGAAGTCGACGAGAAGGCTTACCTTCGGGTTACTCCGTTAAAGGGAACCCATCGTTTCGGTATCAAAGGCAAATTGGCTCCTCGTTACATTGGACCCTTTCGCATTCTTGCCAAACGAGGAGAAGTTGCCTACCAATTGGAACTACCACCGCATCTTTCCAGAGTTCACGATGTCTTCCACGTTTCACAACTCAGGCGTTGCTTCGCGGATCCTATCCATGGAGTGGACCATGAAACGCTTGATCTACAAGATAACCTCTCCTATCGGGAATATCCCGTTCGTATCCTTGATCAAGCCGAGCGTACCACTCGATGTCGTAAATCAAGTTTCTCAAGGTTCAATGGTCACACCACTCCGAGAAAGAAGCCACTTGGGAAAGGGAGGATCGTCTTCGACTCGAGTACCCCACCTTCTTCCCGGAGGATCCTAAATCTCGGGACGAGATTCTTTTGAGTGGGGATGAGTTGTCACACCCTAGTTTAGTTCAAGCATTAGAGTGTGCATCATGTTTAATTTCCTCCTAAATTTGAAATGGGGAAGACAGAACCCCCAGCACCCCCCTGGAAACAACTAGGGTTTACAAAAATTATTTTCAATGAACCTGAAATGCCCTTCTAAAAAGTTCACCCTCTTTGTCTTGGGTTAGAACCTCTGGCAAAATTGGTGCACAATTTTCTAGGTCAACAGAAGGTCATTGAATTAAATCATAAGTATTTGAGTTTGGGCATTTAAATGCTATAAAATAATTTAAATTCTCAAATAATTCTGGAAATAAATGTTTGCTGTTGGATATATTCTAAATAGAGCCCACAATTATTTTCAGGATTTTTGGAAACGTTTTAGTATTTTTAATAAAGCCCAACAGTTGCAGAAATAATAATAAATAAGAAAAACAGGAAAAAAAAGAGGGAAGCCCACCTGGGCCTTACCCGTGCTGGCCCAGCCACCTGGCTCGGCCCAGCCGACTGGCTTGCCAGTCGTCGTCCTCCTCGCGCCAGAAGGCAGGGGCGCGTGCTCGCCGCGCGCCAGCCATGCGCCAGCCACCTCCTGCTTCTGCCGACGTCTTGGAGACGTCCAGGGACGCCACGCCGACCCCCACGTCCCCCTCTCATCCTCCCTCACTCTCCCCCTCGTCTCCCTCATCCTCTCCCGCAATGGCCGAGCGCGTCCCTCGCCGCCGTTCGCCGTAGTTGTCACCAGAGCCACCCCCTCGCCCCTCCGACAAGCCCAATAGCTCCGCCTCGTCGCCCTGGACCTCTCCGCTGACCCACGCGACTCCAAACGCCGCCGAACGCTGTCTTCGCCCTTGTCTTCAACCTCGGGCACCCGAGCCGTCTCCGGTCGATTCGCCGCCGCCAGGACCTCCCCGAGCTCGCTGACCCCCTCTCTGACCCCGCTGTGAGCTCCTCTTCCTCTCCCCCTAGCTCCCGTGCTCGTTTGGCCTCTGTAGTCGCCACTTCCACCGCACCCGAACGCTCCCCGCCGCCGGCCATGGCGTCGTCGTGGCCAGAGCCACAGTGGCTTGAAGCCAAGCTCACCGTTGTGCTCAGCGCAGCACCAGGAGCCCGTAGCCACCCCAGCTCCTTCTCCCGTGCATCGTAGCGTCAAACCCAACCCCGTCCGAACTCCGGCCGCTGTTGTCGAGCTCGCCGGTGTCGTTTCTGGCGTCCCCGTGTCCAACCACTTGCACCACTAGATGCGGCAGCTCCCCAGCTACACGTAGCACGTCTCTGCCGTCGATTTGGTCACCGGAGGACCAAATCCGAAGTTCTCTGTCGTCTCGGGCCTCGCCAGTGTTGAGTCACCGGCGGGTTTGACCGGCCGACCATGGGTTTGACCCTGCTGACCGAGTTAACCCTCGGGTGGGCCCAGTTTGACCCCTCTGGGTCGATGACAAATGGTACCCGCCTGCTAATTAAGTTGGATTAGGACTAACTAAAAACTAGTTAGACTAATGACACTGACACGCGGGACCCACTGGTCAGGTTTGACCTGGACCGGGTCTGTTGACCTGCTGAGGTCAGCATGATGCAATGCTGATGTAGTAATGCATTTTCTAGATTTATTTTTATTCAGGAAATTCCAGAAAATGTTTAAAACTTCTAAAAATCATAGAAATTCAACCGTAACTCCAAATGAAATAATTTATATATGAAAAATTATCAGAAAAATTCAATCTATCCATCTGTAATGGTTTCATGCATGACAAAACAAGTTTACCTTGCTTTTTAAGCAGAATAAGGTAATGCACTAATAAGGCCATATTTAATGAGCTAATATTTGAATCTTTGATTCAAATGAGTTCATTCCTTTCTGTTTTAGCTTGCATTAGGCCAAGACACATCCATATTGCCATGTCATAGCATGCATCATATTGTTGCATATCGTCATGTGTTGATTATGTTGGAAATATGCCCTAGAGGCAATAATAAAAGCATTATTATTATATTTCCTTGTTCATGATAATTGTCTTTTATTCATGCTATAATTGTGTTATCCGGAAATCGTAATACATGTGTGAATAATAGACATCAGCATGTCCCTAGTAAGCCTGTAGTTGACTAGCTCGTTGTTCAACAGATAGTCATGGTTTCCTGACTATGGACATTAGATGTCATTGATAACGAGATCACATCATTAGGAGAATGATGTGATGGACAAGACCCAATCCTAAACATAGCACAAGATCGTATAGTTCGTTTGCTAGAGTTTTCCAATGTCAAGTATCCTTTCCTTAGACCATGAGATCGTGTAACT
Organism: Triticum monococcum; assembly: GCA_034509565.1. Lineage (NCBI taxonomy): Eukaryota > Viridiplantae > Streptophyta > Magnoliopsida > Poales > Poaceae > Triticum > Triticum monococcum. The sequence continues at coordinate 829,483,638 of CM067842.1, forward strand.
CCCGGATACCGTAGGAGTACTTTGGGTGTACCAAACGTCACAACATAACTGGGTGACTATGAAGGTATACTACGGTTATCTCCGAAAGTGTCTGTTGGGTAGACACGGATCAAGACTGGGATTTGTCACCCCGTATGACGGAGAGGTATCACTGGTCCCACTCGGTAATGCATCATCATTATGAGCTCAAAGTGACCAAGTGTCTGGTCACGGGATCATGCATTATGGTACGAGTAAAGTGACTTGCCGGTAACGAGATTGAACAAGGTATTGGGATACCGACGATCGAATCTCGGGCAAGTAACATACCGATTGACAAAGGGAATTGTATACGAGGTTGCTTGAATCCTCGACATCGTGGCTCATCTGATGAGATCATCGAGGAGCATGTGGGAGCCAACATGGGTATCCAGATCCCGGTGTTGGTTATTGACCGGAGCAATCTCGGTCATGTCTACATGTCTCCCGAACCCGTAGGGTCTACACACTTAAGGTTCGGTGACGCTAGGGTTGTAAAGATATGTATGTGCAGTAATCCAAAAGTTGTTTGGCGTCCCGGATGAGATCCCGGACGTCACGAGGAGTTCCGGAATGGTCCGGAGGTAAAGAATTATATATAGGAAGTGCAGTTTCGGCCATCGGGAAAGTTTCGGGGTCACCGGTATTGAAGTGGGACCACCGGAAGGGTCCCGGGGGTCCACCGGGTGGGGCCACCCATCTCGGAGGGCCCCATGGGCTGAAGTGGGAGGGGGAACCAGCCCTTAGTGGGCTGGTGTGCCCCCCTAGGCCCACCTCCTGCACCTAGGGTTGGAACCCTAGGGTGGGGGGGCGCCCCACTTGCCTTGGGGGGCACTCCACCCCCCTTGGCCGCCGCCCCCTTGGAGATTGGATCTCCCAAGGGCCGGCGCCCCCCCAGGGGGGCTATATAAAGGGGGAGAGGGATGGGGGAAGCCGCACCCTTGCATCTTGGCTTCCCCCTCTCCCCTGCTACACCTCTCCCTCTCGCGTAGACGCTCGGCGAAGCCCTGCTGCATGTGACAACTGCATCCACCACCACGCCGTCGTGCTGCTGGATCTTCATCAACCTCTCCTTCCCCCTTGCTGGATCAAGAAGGAGGAGACGTCATCCGCTCCGTACGTGTGTTGAACGCGGAGGTGCCGTCCGTTCGGCGCTTGGTCATCGGTGATTTGGATCACGGCGAGTACGACTCCATCATCCACGTTCTACTGAACGCTTCCGCTCACGATCTACAAAGGTATGTAGATGCATCCGATCACTTGTTGCTAGATGAACTCATAGATGGATCTTGGTGAAACCGTAGGAAATTTTTTGTTTTCTGCAACGTTCCCCTACAGTGGCATCATGAGCTAGGTCTATGCGTAGTTCTCTTTGCACAAGTAGAACACAATTTGTTGTGGGCGTTGATGTTGTCAACTTTCTTGCCGCTACTAGTCTTATCTTGCTTCAATGGTATTGTGGGATGAAGCGGCCCGGACCAACCTTACACGTACGCTTACGTGAGACTGGTTCCACCGACTGACATGCACTAGTTGCATAAGGTGGCTGGCGGGTGTCTGTCTCTCCCACTTTAGTTGGAGCGGATTCGATGAAAAGGGTCCTTATGAAGGGTAAATAGAAGTTGACAAATCACGTTGTGGCTTTCACGTAGGTAAGAAAACGTTCTTGCTAGAACCCTATTGCAGCCACGTAAAACTTGCAACAACAATTAGAGGACGTCTAACTTGTTTTTGCAGCAAGTGTTTTGTGATGTGATATGGCCAAAGTTGTGATGAATGATGAATGATATATATGTGATGTATGAGATGTTCATGCTATTGTAATAGGAATCATGACTTGCATGTCGATGAGCATGACAACCGGCAGGAGCCATAGGAGTTGTCTTTATTTTTTGTATGACCTGCGTGTCATTGAGAAACGCCATGTAAATTACTTTACTTTATTGCTAAACGCGTTAGCCATAGTAGTAGAAGTAATAGTTGGCGAGCAACTTCATGGAGACACGATGATGGAGATCATGGTGTCATGCCGGTGACAAGATGATCATGGAGCCCCAAGATGGAGATCAAAGGAGCTATGTGATATTGGCCATATCATGTCACTTTTATTATTTGATTGCATGTGATGTTTATCATGTTTTTGCATCTTGTTTACTTAGAACGACGGTAGTAAATATGATGATCCCTCATAATAATTTCAAGAATGTGTTCCCCCTAACTGTGCACCGTTGCGACAGTTCGTTGTTTCGAAGCACCACGTGATGATCGGGTGTGATAGATTCCAACGTTCACATACAACGGGTGTAACACAGATTTACACATGCAAACACTTAGGTTGACTTGACGAGCCTAGCATGTACAGACATGGCCTCGGAACACAAAAGACCGAAAGGTCGAGCATGCGTCGTATAGAAGATACGATCAACATGAAGATGTTCACCGACGTTGACTAGTCCGTCTCACGTGATGATCGGACACGGTCTAGTTAACTCGGATCATGTTATACTTAGATGACTCGAGGGATGTCTATCTGAGTGGGAGTTCATTGAATAATTTGATTAGATGAACTTAATTATCATGAACTTAGTCTAAAATATTTGCAATATTTCTTGTAGATCAAATAGCCAATGTAGTCCTCAACTTCAACGTGTTCCTAGAGAAAACCAAGCTGAAAGACGATGGCAGCAACTACACGGACTGGGTCCGGAACTTGAGGATCATCCTCATAGCTGCCAAGAAAGATTATGTCCTACAAGCACCGCTGGGTGACGCACCTGTTCTCCCTGCAGAACAAGACGTTATGAACGCTTGGCAGGCACGTACCGATGACTACTCCCTCGTTCAGTGCGGCATGCTTTACAACTTAGAGCCGGGGCTCCAAAAACGTTTTGAGAGACACGGAGCATATGAGATGTTCGAAGAGCTGAAAATGGTTTTCCAAGCTCATGCCCGGGTCGAGAGATACCAAGTCTCCGACAAATTCTTTAGCTGTAAGATGGAGGAAAACAGTTCTGTCAGTGAGCACATACTCACTATGTCTGGGTTGCATAACCGCTTGACTCAGCTGGGAGTTAATCTCCCGGATGACGCGGTCATTGACAGAATCCTTCAGTCGCTTCCACCGAGCTACAAGACCTTTGTGATGAACTTCAATATGCAGGGGATGGAAAAGACCATTCCTGAAGTATTTGCAATGCTGAAATTAGCAGAGGTAGAAGTCAAAAAGGAACATCAAGTGTTGATGGTGAATAAAACCACTAAGTTCAAGAAAGGCAAGGATAAGAAAACCTTCAAGAAGGACGGCAAGGGAGTTGCCGCGCCCGGCAAGCAAGCTGCCGGGAAGAAGCCAAAGAATGGACCCAAGCCCAAGACTGAGTGTTTTTATTGCAAGGGAAGTGGTCACTGGAAGTGGAACTGCCCCAAATACTTAGCGGACAAGAAGGCCAGCATCACAAAAGGTATATGTGATATACATGTAATTAATGTGTACCTTACCAGTACTCGTAGTAGCTCTTGGGTATTTGATACCGGTGCAGTTGCTCACATTTGTAACTCAAAGCAGGAGTTGCGGAATAAGCGGAGACTGGCGAAGGACGAGGTGACGATGCGCGTCGGGAATGGTTCCAAGGTCGATGTGATCGCCGTCGGCACGCTGCCTCTTCATTTACCTACGGGATTAGTTTTGAACCTTAATAATTGTTATTTAGTGCCAAGTTTGAGCATGAACATTGTATCAGGATCTCGTTTGATACGAGATGGCTACACATTTAAATCCGAGAATAATGGTTGTTCTATTTATATGAGAGATATGTTTTATGGTCATGCTCCGATGGTGAATGGTTTATTCTTAATGAATCTCGAGCGTAATGCTACACATATTCATAGTGTGAGTACCAAAAGATGTAAGGTTGATAATGATAGTCCCACATACTTGTGGCACTGCCACCTTGGTCACATAGGTGTCAAACGCATGAAGAAGCTCCATGCAGATGGACTTTTAGAGTCTCTTGATTACGAATCATTTTACACGTGCGAACCATGCCTCATGGGTAAAATGACCAAGACTCCGTTCTCAGGAACAATGGAACGAGCAACCAACTTATTGGAAATCATACATACTGATGTGTGCGGTCCAATGAGTGTTGAGGCTCACGGTGGCTATCGTTATGTTCTCACCCTCACTGATGACTTGAGTAGATATGGGTATATCTATTTGATGAAACACAAGTTTGAGACCTTTGAAAAGTTCAAGGAATTTTAGAGTGAGGTTGAAAATCAACATGACAGGAAAATCAAGTTCCTACGATCAGATCGTGGAGGAGAATACTTGAGTCGCGAATTTGGCACACACTTAAGAAAATATGGAATAGTTTCACAACTCACGCCGCCTGGAACACCTCAGCGTAATGGTGTGTCCGAACATCGTAATCGCACTCTATTAGATATGGTGCGATCTATGATGTCTCTTACCGATTTACCGCTATCTTTTTGGGGCTATGCTTTAGAGACTGCCGCATTCACTTTAAATAGGGCTCCGTCGAAATCCGTTGAGACGACACCGTATGAATTATGGTTTGGGAAGAAACCTAAGCTGTCGTTTCTAAAAGTTTGGGGATGCGATGCTTATGTCAATAAACTTCAACCTGAAAAGCTCGAACCCAAGTCGGAAAAATGCGTCTTCATAGGATACCCTAAAGAAACTATTGGGTATACCTTCTACCTCAGATCCGAAGGCAAGATCTTTGTTGCCAAGAATGGATCCTTTCTAGAGAAGGAGTTTCTCTCGAAAGAAGTAAGTGGGAGGAAAGTAGAACTTGATGAAGTATTACCTCTTGAACCGGAAAAGGGCGCAACTCAAGAAAATGTTCCTGAGGTGCCTGCACCGACTAGAGAGGAAATTAATGATGATGATCTAGATACTTCTGATTGAAATCCGAGATAGGATCCATGTATGAAAACGAAGTATGGACTTTGACTGACTTGCCCGTTGAGCCGCGAGCCATAGAAAATAAATGGATCTTTAAGAAGAAGACAGACGCGGATGGTAATGTGACCATCTATAAATCTCGGCTTGTTGCTAAGGGTTATCGACAAGTTCAAGGGGTTGACTACGATGAGACTTTCTCACCGGTAGCGAACCTAAAGTCCGTCCGAATCATGTTAGCAATTGCCACATTCTATGATTATGAGATATGGCAAACGGACGTCAAAACGACATTCCTTAATGGTTTCCTTAAGGAAGAATTGTATATGATGCAACCGGAAGGTTTTGTCGATCCTAAGAATGCTGACAAGGTGTGCAAGCTCCAACGCTCGATTTATGGGCTGGTGCAAGCATCTCGGAGTTGGAACATTCGCTTTGATGAGATGATCAAAGCGTTTGGGTTTACACAGACTTATGGAGAAGCCTGCGTTTACAAGAAAGTGAGTGGGAGCTCTGTAGCATTTCTCATATTATATGTAGATGACATACTTTTGATGGGAAATGATATAGAACTCTTGGACAGCATTAAGGCCTACTTGAATAAGAGTTTTTCAATGAAGGACCATGGAGAAGCTGCATATATATTAAGCATCAAGATCTATAGAGATAGATCAAGACGCCTCATTGGTCTTTCACAAAGCACATACCTTGATAAGATATTGAAGAAGTTCAGTATGGATCAGTCTAAGAAGGGGTTCTTACCTGTGTTGCAAGGTGTGAAATTGAGCTCAGCTCAATGTCCGACCACAGCAGAAGATATAGAAGAGATGAGCGTCATCCCCTATGCCTCAGCCATAGGTTCTATTATGTATGCCATGCTGTGTACCAGACCTGATGTAAACCTTGCCATAAGTTTGGTAGGTAGGTACCAAAGTAATCCCGGCAAGGAACACTAGACAACGGTCAAGAATATCCTGAAGTACCTAAAAAGGACTAAGGAAATGTTTCTCGTTTATGGAGGTGACGAAGAGCTCGTCGTAAAGGGTTACGTCGACGCTAGCTTCGACACAGATCTGGATGACTCTAAGTCACAAACTGGATACGTGTATATTTTGAATGGTGGGGTAGTAAGCTGGTGCAGTTGCAAGCAGAGCGTCGTGGCGGGATCTACATGTGAAGAGGAGTACATGGCAGCCTCGGAGGCAGCGCATGAAGCAATTTGGGTGAAGGAGTTCATCACCAACCTAGGAGTCATACCCAATGCGTCGGGGCCAATCAAGCTCTTCTGTGACAACACTGGAGCTATTGCACTTGCCAAGGAGCCCAGGTTTCACAAGAAGACAAGGCACATCAAGTGTCGCTTCAACTCCATTCGTGAAAATGTTCAAGATGGAGACATAGATATTTGTAAAGTACATATGGACCTGAATGTAGCAGATCCATTGACTAAACCTCTCCCTAGAGCATAACATGATCAACACCAGAATTCCATGGGTGTTCGATTCATCACAATGAAACTAGATTATTGACTCTAGTGCAAGTGGGAGACTGTTGAAAATATGCCCTAGAGGCAATAATAAAAGCATTATTATTATATTTCCTTGTTCATGATAATTGTCTTTTATTCATGCTATAATTGTGTTATCCGGAAATAGTAATACATGTGTGAATAATAGACATCAGCATGTCCCTAGTAAGCCTCTAGTTGACTAGCTCGTTGATCAACAGATAGTCATGGTTTCCTGACTATGGACATTAGATGTCATTGATAACGAGATCACATCATTAGGAGAATGACGTGATGGACAAGACCCAATCCTAAACATAGCACAAGATCGTATAGTTCGTTTGCTAGAGTTTTTCAATGTCAAGTATCCTTTCCTTAGACCATGAGATCGTGTAACTCCCGGATACCGTAGGAGTACTTTGGGTGTACCAAACGTCACAACGTAACTGGGTGACTATGAAGGTATACTACGGGTATCTCCGAAAGTGTCTGTTGGGTTGACACGGATCAAGACTGGGATTTGTCACCCCGTATGACGGAGAGGTATCACTAGGCCCACTCGGTAATGCATCATCATTATGAGCTCAAAGTGACCAAGTGTCTGGTCACGGGATCATGCATTACGATACGAGTAAAGTGACTTGCCGGTAACAAGATTGAACAAGGTATTGGGATACCGACGATCAAATCTCGGGCAAGTAACATACCGATTGACAAAGGGAATTGTATACGGGGTTGCTTGAATCCTCGACATCGTGGTTCGTCCGATGAGATCATCGAGGAGCATGTGGGAGCGAACATGGGTATCCAGATCCCGCTGTTGGTTATTGACCGGAGAGCAATCTCGGTCATGTCTACATGTCTCCCAAACCCGTAGGGTCTACACACTTAAGGTTCGGTGACGCTAGGGTTGTAAAGATATGTATGTGCAGTAATCCGAAAGTTTTTCGGAGTCCCGGATGAGATCCCGGACGTCACGAGGAGTTCCGGAATGGTCCGGAGGTAAAGAATTATATATAGGAAGTGCAGTTTCGGCCATCGGGAAAGTTTTGGGGTCACCGGTATTGTACCGGGACCACCGCAAGGGTCCCGGGGGTCCACCGGGTGGGGCGGCCCATCCCGGAGGGCCCCATGGGCTGAATTGGGAGGGGGAACCAGCCCTTAGTGGGCTGGTGCGACCCCTAGGCCCACCCCCTGCGCCTAGGGTTGGAACCCTAGGGTGGGGGGCGCCCCACTTGCCTTGGGGGGCACTCCACCCCCTTGGCCGCCGCCCCCTTGGAGATTGGATCTCCCAAGGGCCGGCACCCCCCTAGGGGGCCTACATAAAGGGGGGAGATGGGGGCAGCCGCACCCTTGCATCTTGGCGCCCCCCTCTCCCCTGCTACACCTCTCCCTCTCGCGTAGACGCTCGGCGAAGCCCTGCTGCACGTGACAACTGCATCCACCACCACGCCGTCATGCTACTAGATCTTCATCAACCTCTCCTTCCCCCTTGCTGGATCAAGAAGGAGGAGACGTGATCTGCTCCATACATGTGTTGAACGCAGAGGTGTCGTCGGTTCGGCGCTTGGTCATCGGTGATTTGGATCACGGCGAGTACGACTCCATCATCCACGTTCTAGTGAACGCTTCCGCTCGCGATCTACAAAGGTATGTAGATGCATCCGATCACTCGTTGCTAGATGAACTCATAGATGGATCTTGGTGAAACCGTAGGAAATTTTTTGTTTTCTGCAACGTTCCCCAACAGATTGTGTTCCGATGTGTTCTTCGTGGTAGGTTCTGCCTCCGTGGATATTCACGAGTATCCAACTGAAGGGCAGTATCCCACTACCACTCCATCAGGCAAGCAACCATTGATCATTCCGATACAAACTCATGTTCTCGCTTCTACTCTTGTTTACTGCATTAAGACATCGCGATTCAAACTGATGTGTGCTACGGTAGTTGAACCCTTATCCTCTGCATGACTTGTCATTGCCACAGTAACTAGATGAAACCCACTAGCATGTGTAGGAGTTGATTGAGCCATGTATGTGATTCCTACCTTGCTATGCCTGCTATGCTTAGAGTTGTGTCAGGTCTGGTTCATCTGGGTGATGGGCTAGAGTGAAATGCTTATGTCGGTAACGTGAGGGATGTGTTCAACATGTTTTGGTAAAGGTATCGATGAGAGGCCATGTAGGAGTACATGGTGGGTTGTTTCATTGAGGCCGTCCATAAGAACTGAGATCTGTATGTGTGATTTAAGATGCAGTTACTACCGTACATTGGACCCGAAACCAATGGACCCTCTCGGCTTCTTAATCACCCTAGTACTCTGTCCAGGAGTTCCAAATAGTTTCTGGTGTTTGTAGGTTATGTGTTGGCGGCCATGCGTAGCGCTGACCCTAGGGGTGCGCTATGTTGCGGTAGATACACCATGGCACGGTGTACCGAGTCACCCGTTTGGTGTCTCGGGAACCCTGTTCACATCATTCGGGGCCGTATGTGGAAACCTCGGCCGGACTCCCTATGGATGGAACCTGGATAGGCGATAAACCTGGACTAGAGACTTAAGTGTTTAGGTAGGCCATGGCCGACACCCTCGCTGGGCTTCCGCTTGAAGGTTGCCGAGTACATGTCATGTAAACGGCGGTAAGTGGTGAAAGCGTGTATGATGAAGTACACCCCTGCAGGGTATAAAACTATTCGAATAGTCGCGTCCGCGGTAAAGGACTACTTGGTTGCCTATACAGTTCATAGACAAGTTAATGGATACTACTAAAAGACTCAAGATAAGTGTGAGTACCGAGGATGGCCCTCTCGTAGGATGACGAGGGAGGATCCCCGGTGGAGTATTGTGTTGGTGAGTAGTGGACTCATGTGCGAAAACTATTTTACTAGAGAAGTTCCGTAGGATAGCTTAGCCAAGAGTCAAAGCTGGCTTGCTGCAATAACCCCACCACTTTCTTGAGAATGAGCATGTATAGTAGGTTCTGATGTAAGACTTGCTGAGTACCTTGTACTCATGTTTGCTTATTTATTGTTTTCAGACGACAACACTGCCCCCTCTGATGGGTTTTATGTAGACCTTGATGTCGACGAGTGACTAGCCACCCAGGTGGTGATCCTGGCCATGGAGGGCCCTATGTAGATAGACAGGCTTCGAGAAGCCTTCTTTCTTTCTAGTGTCTGTACTCAGACCGGTTGCTTCCGCATGTGCTTGTATGATTGTATGACTTGAGTGTCGGGTCATGTGACCCCTATCTATATGAACATGTTATGTATGGCTCTCTGGAGCCTTTAAATAAAGTACTTGAGTTGTAGAGTTTTGTTGTGATGCCATGTTGTATGTACTCATATCGGGCATATTGTGTGTATGATTGAAATGCTTGGTATGAGTGGGATCCGACAATCTAGTTGTTTATCCTTGGCAGCCTTTCTTATGGGGAAATGTAGTCTAGTGTTCCTTGAGCCATAGTAGTCCGCTACAGCCCGGTTCACCGGAGTCCTGCTAGCCCGGCACTACTGTTCAGGACACTTGACTGGCCGGCATGTGTTTCACTTTGTTCCCATGTCTGTCCCTTCGGGGAAATGTCACGCGGTGACTTCCAGAGTCCTGCCTAGCCTGCTACAGCCCGGGTTCCTCGGAGTCCTGTTAGCCCAGTGCTACAGCCTGGAATCACTCGCTGATGACCGACATGCTCGATGTGATTCATGTATGCCTGTCTCCATAGGTCTGTGCCGCTTTGGGTTCACGACATGCCATGTCGGCCCGGGTTCTCTGTCATATGGATGCTAGCGACACTATCATATACGTGAGCCAAAAGGAGCAAACGGTCCCGGGCCATGGTAAGGCGACACCCGTGGGATACCGTGCGTGAGGCCGCAAAGTGATATGAGGTGTTACCGGCTAGATCGATGTGGCTTGGAATTGGGGTCCTGACATTCTACTACTATGGCTAACACGTTTAGCAATAAAGTAAAGTAATTTACATGGCATTTCTCAATGACACGAAGGTCATACAAAAAATAAAGACAACTCCTATGGCTCCTGCCGGTTGTCATACTCATCGACATGCAAGTCGTGATTCCTGTTACAAGAACATGATCTCATACATCACATATATATCATTCATCATTCATCACAACTTTGGCCATATCACATCACGAAACACTTGCTGCAAAAACAAGTTAGATGTCCTCTAATTGTTGTTGCAAGTTTTTACGTGGCTGCAATAGGGTTCTAGAAAGAACGTTTTCTTACCTACGCCAAAACCACAACGTGAATTGCCAATTTCTATTTACCCTTCATAAGGACCCTGTTCATCGAATCCGATCCGACTAAAGTGGGAGGGACAGACACCCGCCAGCCACCTTATGCAACTAGTGCATGTCAGTCGGTGGAACCGGTCTCACATAAGCGTACGTGTAAGGTTGGTCCGGGCCGCTTCATCCCACGATGCCGCCGAATCAGGATAAGACAAATTGGCAATATCGACGCCCACAACTACTTTGTGTTCTACTCATGCATAGTAACTACGCATAGACCTAGTTCATGATGCCACTGTTGGGGAATGTTGTAGAAAACAAAAAAATTCTCTACGTTTGACCAAGATCTATCTATGGAGTCATCTAGCAACGAGAGGGGAGTGCATCTACATACCCTTGTAGATCGCAAGCGGAAGCGTTCAAGAGAATGGGGATGATGGAGTCGTACTCGCCGTGATCCAAATCACCGATGACCAAGTGCCGAACAGACGGCACCTCCGCGTTCAACACACGTATGGAGCGGATGATGTCTCCTCCTTCTTGATCTAGCAAGGGGAAAGGAGAGGTTGATGAAGATCCAGCAGCACGACAGCGTGGTGGTGGATGCAGCAGTGATCGCAGCAGGGCTTCGCCGAGCTTCTGCGAGAGGGAGAGGTGTAGCAGGGGAGAGGGAGGCGCCAAGGCTTCAGGGTGCGGCTGCCCTCCCTCCCCCCTTTATATAGGCCCGCTAGGGGGGTGCGCCGGCCCTAGGAGATGGGATCTCCTAGGGGGGGCAGCGGCCAAGGGGGTGGAGTGCCCAGGCAAGTGGAGGCACCCCCTCCCCTAGGGTTCCCAACCCTAGGCGCATGGGGGGCCCAAGGGGGGGCGCACCAGCCCACTATGGGCTGGTTCCCCTCCCCACTTCAGCCCATGGGGCCCTCCGGGATAGGTGGCCCCACCCGGTGGACCCCCGGGAACCTTCCGATGGTCCCAGTACAATACCGTTGACCCCCGAAACTCTCCCAATGGCCGAAACTGCACTTCCTATATATAATTCTTCACCTCCGGACTATTCCGGAACTCCTCGTGACGTCCGGGATCTCATCCGAGACTCCGAACAACTTTCGGGTTACTACATACTCATATATCTACAACCCTAGCGTCACCGAACCTTAAGTGTGTAGACCCTACGGGTTCGGGAGACATGTAGACATGACCGAGACGACTCTCCGGTCAATTACCAACAGCGGGATCTGGATACCTATGTTGGCTACCACATGCTCCTCGATGATCTCATCGGATGAACCACGATGTCGAGGATTCAAGCAACCCCGTATACAATTCCCTTTGTCAATCAGTACGTTACTTGCCCGAGATTCGATCGTCGGTGTCCCAATACCTCGTTCAATCTCGTTACCGGCAAGTCACTTTACTCGTACCATAATGCATGATCCCGTGACCAGACACTTGGTCACTTTGAGCTCATTATGATGATGCATTACCGAGTGGGCCCAGAGATACCTCTCCGTCATATGGAGTGACAAATCCCAGTCTTGATCCGTGTCAACCCAACAGACACTTTCGGAGATACCTGTAGTATACCTTTATAGTCACCCAGTTACGTTGTGACGTTTGGTACACCCAAAGCACTCCTATGGTATCCGGGAGTCACACAATCTCATGGTCTAAGGAAAAGATACTTGACATTGGAAAAACTCTAGCAAACGAACTATACGATCTTGTGCTATGTTTAGGATTGGGTCTTGTCCATCACATCATTCTCCTAATGATGTGATCTCGTTATCAATGACATCCAATGTCCATAGTCAGGAAACCATGACTATCTGTTGATCAACGAGCTAGTGAACTAGAGGCTTACTAGGGACATGTTGGTGTCTATGTATTCACACATGTATTACGATTTCCAGATAACACAATTATAGCATGAATAAAATACAATCATCATGAACAAGGAAATATAATAATAATCCTTTTATTATTGCCTATAGGGCATATTTCCAACAGTTGTTTGCTAACTGCAAGTGGCTGCATGCATGTTTTGTTGTTTTGACAGCTCCCGCGAGGACGCCATCTCCTTGTGTGCCCGACTTTGCACTTGGCTCTGTCTGTGGACCACGAACTAGGGTCTGATGATGATCATCATATTCATCCATCCTCAAGGCATGTGATTGATTGATGCTTCTGCTCTGCTCTGCTCTTCATTCAGAAAGTGCATACTAGCTACTATATATACGAGAGTGCTCTTCATTCACAAGAAGAGAAGAGAAGATTAATGTGGTGAAAGAATTTGGTTGGCCATGTATGGATGAGAATGAGATACCCAACTACAAGAAGGTGGATGGAGCTCCTCCAACGCCTCAAGGCCCCTCCAGCGTGCATGTATGTTTGTGAGGAGAGGACGGCAGGAAGGAAAGCCGAGCTAGCGGGAGCCGGCAGCAAGATTCATATAGCAGCAGAGCAGAGCAGAGTCTTGTCTGCAACAACACTGGATGCAATGCCTCTGTCTATCTAGTCTTAATTGTGGGCAGGCAGGCAGAAAGAAAGCAAGGTGTTGTTGGATTACCTTGCCTTATCATTACCACAAGATGAGAGATTTGACAAGAGGGAGCTCAATACAATGAAGAATGTCATCTTGCTTGGCAGCAGAGCAGAGTTGCAGCTAGGCCAACATGCTCCAGCAAGCACATGATTCCTTCTTTCCTTTTTTGTGTGCTTATGTGGCATGTATGTTACTCCCACTATGCATGACTAGTCTTAGTCGTGTTAGTCTGCATGAAGATTATTGTAAGCTAGAGACAACTTGTTCTTCTCCTACCTCTGCACCCCTATTCCCCTTCTCCAACCCTACCCCTCTTCCTCGTTGTGGGAGATCTTGATCGGGACTGTTACAAGTGGTATTAGAGTTCCAACCTATCCAAAACCTTGCTACCAGACCAAGCATGCGACACAGTCTCTCCAGCGGCGAGGCGCAGTTGGCGGATTTGCTCGGATCGGTCAATGAGGGGCGCGCGGCCGATGATGCCAGGCTGGCGATGGCAACCCGTGGTCACCAACCTCCGACAGCAGCTCGATGAGCTCTGCCGACAAGTAGGCAAGATCGAGTTCCATCCCGCGCTCTCGGATCTCGGGGAGCGTGAGATGACAGCGACTCCATCCACAGTCGACCCTGATCGAGGACCACGGGCCCGATGGCCATGGCAATTGCTGCGCTATGGACCCGTAGGTCTGTGGTAAACTACTCACGCTTCATCGAAGAGGCAATGGTGTTGATGTAGAAGCCCTTCATGATCGAATCCCCCTCTGGCAGGACACCAAAAAAGGTCCCTAGATGGGATCTCACATGTACAGAAGGTTGCGGTAGTGAAAAAATGATTTTGTGGCTCCCCTGGAAGTTTTTGGGGTATTTGAGTATATATAGGAGGAAGATCTAGGTCAGGGGGTCACCGAGGGGCCCACAAGGTCGGGGGCGCGCCCTCCACCCTTGTGGCCGCCTTGTGGCTCTTCTGACTTGCACTCCAAGTCTCCTGGGTGTCTTCTGGTCCAAGAAAAATCATCGCGAAAGTTTTATTCCGTTTGGACTCCGTTTGATATTCCTTTTCTGCGAAACTCTAAAACAAGAAAAAAAACAAAAACTGGCACTGGGCTCTAGGTTAATAGGTTAGTCCCAAAAATCATATAAAATAGCATATTAATGCATATAAAACATCCAGAACAGATAATATAATAGCATGGAACAACAAAAAATTATAGATGTGTTGGAGACGTATCAAGCATCCCCAAGCTTAGTTCATGCTCGTCCTCGAGTAGGTAAATGATAAAAATAGAATTTTTGATGTGGAATTCTACCTAACATATGTATCCATGTAATTCTCTTTATTGTGGCATGAATGTTCATTTCCGTATGATCCAAAACAAAAGTTTAATATTGACATAAAAACAATAATACTTCAAGCATACTAACAAAATAATTATGTCTTCTCAAAATAACATGGCCAAAGAAAGCTTATCCCTACAAAATCATATAATCTGGCTATGCTCCATCTTCATCACATAAAATATTTAAATCATGCACAACCGTGATTTTAGCCAAGCAATTGTTTCATACTTTAGTATTCTCAAACCTTTTCAACTTTCACGCAATACATGAGCGTGAGCCATGGACATAACACTATAGGTGGAATAGAATACGGTGGTTGTGGAGAAGACAAAAAGAAGGAGATAGTCTCACATCAACTAGGCGTATCAACGGGCTATGGAGATGCCCATAATTAGATATCGATGTGAGTGAGTAGGGATTGCCATGCAATGGATGCACTAGAGCTATAAGTTTATGAAAACTAAAAACAAAACTAAGTGGGCATGCATCCAACTCGTTTGCTCATGAAGGCCTAGGGAAATTTGAGGACGCCCATCATTGGAATATACAAGCCAAGTTCTATAATGAAAATTCCCACTAGTATATGAAAGTGATATCATAGGAGACTCTCTATCATGAAGATCATGGTGCTACTTTGAAGCACAAGCGTGGCAAAAGGATAGTAACATTGTCCCTCCTCTCCTTTTCTCTTGCAGTTTTGGTCAATTCTGACCCGTTTCGTGGACTATTACTCACCGTTTTGGGGTCCCGAAACGATTTTCATAGTTGTTGAACCCCAAGGTGCGCTAGCATAATGGTCATCAACACTCGCAGTTTTGGCCGATTCTAGCCCGTTTCCTGGACTATTACTCACTGTTTTGGGGCCCCGGAGTGATTTCCACGATTAACGAACCCTGGGGTGCATTTAAATGTCGGTCATCCACACTCACAGTTTTGGACAACTCTTACCCGTTTCATGGACTATTACTCACCGTTTTGGGGTCCCGAAATGATTTCCATAGTTGTTGAACCCCAAGTGCGCTTACGTGTCGGCCATTAACACTCGCAATTTTTGCCGATTCTGGCCCGTTTCATGGACTATTACTCATCGTTTTTGGGGTCCCGGAGTGATTTCCACGGTTAATGAACCCCGGGGTGCGTGTATGTGTCGGTCATCAACACTCACAGTTTTGGCCAATTCTGACCCGTATCATGGACTATTACTCACCGTTTTGGGGTCCAAGAGCGATTTCAATGATTGACGATCCCCGGGGTGCATTTACGTGTCGGTCATCAACACTCATAGTTCTGGCCGATTTTGGACCATTTCGTGGACTATTACTCACTGTTTAGGGGTCTTGAAGTGATTTCCACGATTGATGAACCCCGGGGTGCGTTTATGTGTCGGTCATCAACACTCGCAGTTTTGGCCGATTCTGCCCCGTTTCGTGGACTATTACTCACTGTTTTGGGGTCCTGAAGTGATTTCCATGATTGACGAACCACGGGGCGCGTTTATGTGTCGGTCATCAACACTCACAATTTTGGCTGATTCTGGTATGTTTCGTGCACTATTACTCACCATTTTGGGGTCCCTAAGTGATTTCCACGATTGACGATCCGCGGGGTGCGTTTACATGTTCATCGTCAACACTCACAGTTTTGGCCAATTCTGACCCGTTTCGTGGACTATTACTCACCGTTTTGGGGTCCCGAAACGATTTCG
Source organism: Triticum monococcum (assembly GCA_034509565.1). Taxonomy (NCBI): domain Eukaryota; kingdom Viridiplantae; phylum Streptophyta; class Magnoliopsida; order Poales; family Poaceae; genus Triticum; species Triticum monococcum. The sequence continues at coordinate 829,499,923 of CM067842.1, forward strand.
ATAGTTGTTGAACCCAAGGTGCTCTTACGTGTCGGTCATCAACACTCGCAGTTTTGGCCGATTCTGGCCCATTTCATGGACTATTAGTCACCGTTTGGGGGTCCCGGAGTGATTTCCACGATTAACGAACCCCGGGGTGCATTTACGTGTCGTTCATCAACACTCGCAGTTTTTGTCGATTCTGGTCCGTTTTGTGCAGAATTACTTACCGTTTTGGGGTCCAAGAGCGATTTCCACGATTGATGAACCCCGGGGTGCATTTACAGGTCCGTCATGAACACTCGTAGTTTTGGTCAATTGTGACCTGTTTCGTGGACTATTACTCACCGCTTTGGGGCCCGAAACGATTTCCATGTTGTTGAACCCCCAAGGTGCGCTTATGTGTCGGTCATCAACACTCGCAGTTTTGACCGATTCTGGCCCGTTTCATGGACTATTACTCACCATTTTGGGGTCCCGGAGTGATTTCCACGATTAATGAACCCTGGGGTGCGTTTACGTGTTGGTCATCAACACTCACAGTTTTGGCCAATTCTAACCCGTTTCGTGGACTATTACTCACCGTTTTGGGGTCCAAGAGCGATTTCCACGATTGACGATCCCGTGGTCCGTTTACGTGTCTGTCGTCAACACTCATAGTTTTAGCCAATTCTGACCTGTTTCTTGGACTATTACTCACCGTTTTGGGGTCTCGAAACGATTTCCATAGTTGTTGAACCCTAAGGTGCGCTTACGTGTCGGTCATCAACACTCGCAGTTTTGGCCGATTCTAGCCCGTTTCATGGACTATTACTCACTGTTTTGGGGTCCCGGAGTGATTTCCATGAATAATGAACCCCAGGGTGCGTTTACGTGTCGGTGATCAACACTCATAGTTTTTGTCAATTCTGGTCCGTTTTGTGCACTATTACTTACCTTTTTGGGGTCCCAGAGCGATTCACGATTAACGATCCCCGGGGTGCGTTTACATGTCCGTTATCAACACTCACAGTTTTGGCCAATTCTGGCCCGTTTCGTGGACTATTACTCACCGTTTTGGGGTCCCGAAACGATTTCCATAGTTGTTGAATCCCAAGGTGCGCTTACGTGTCAGTCATCAACACTCACAGTTTTGGCCGACTCTGGCCCGTTTCATGGACTGTTTTGGGGTCCCTGAGTGATTTCCATGATTACCGAACCCCGGGGTGCGTTTAGTGTCGGTCATCAACACTCACAGTTTTGGCCAATTTTGACCCGTTTCGTGGACTATTACTCACCGTTTCGGGGTCCCGGAGTGATTTCCATAGTTGTTGAACCCCAACTGCGCTTACGTGTCGGTCTATTGGGGAACGTAGTATTTCAAAATTTTACCTACGATCATGCAAGATCTATCTATGTGATGCATCGCAACGAACGGGAGAGTGTGTCCACGTACCCTCGTAGACCGAAAGTAGAAGCGTTAAGTAACGTGGTTGATGTAGTCGAACGTCTTCGCGATCCAACCGATCAAGTACCGAACGG